>JACXGK010002598.1:32386-53088 GCA_016801125.1 Novumbra hubbsi | reverse complement strand
ACTGTGTTGTCTGTGTCCCTACAGCACGTGGGATGTGACTGTGTTGTCTGTGTCCCTACAGCACGTGGGCTGTGACTGTGTTGTCTGTGTCCATACAGCACGTGGGCTGTGACTGTGTGTTGTCTGTGTCCCTACAGCACGTGGGCTGTGACTGTGTTGTCTGTGTCCCTACAGCACGTGGGCTGTGACTGTGTGTTGTCTGTGTCCCTACAGCACGTGGGCTGTGACTGTGTTTTCTGTGTCCCTACAGTACGTGGGCTGTGACTGTGTGTTGTCTGTGTCCATACAGCACGTGGGCTGTGACTGTGTTGTCTGTGTCCATACAGCACGTGGGCTGTGACTGTGTTGTCTGTGTCCCTACAGCACGTGGGCTGTGACCGGATCCTGGGCTCAGATGTGCGTGAGGACCGCTGCCGGATCTGCGGGGGTGACGGGAGCAACTGTGAAACCATTGAGGGCATCTTCAACGACTCCCTGCCTGAAGGAGGTGCCTTTTTACCAGAATACATTCAAGATATATTTGCCTCATGACTTAAACTGAATGTTTCCACCGCTCTTTCATTGGCTACATACCTCTATCTGAGACTGCCATCGCTGAAGTTGTTTGAGGCGACGTCAAAATGACGCTAGCTATCGAAAAAAGGTCACTGGCAAATTCTCAAAATTCGGCTTTACCCTTGTGTGTTCTGGCTCTGACCCAACTCAGCTGTTTCTGTAATCCATCCGACGTCCCCGAGTGTGTTTGTTAATGGTCGGGAGGTTGTCAGGTCCAGACTCTTTAAAGTGATGAAACTATCATCAGTGGTTGTGGCGTTATGTCCTGCCACGGCCAAGAGTCTGGCAAGCCAGGCAGAAGATACTGTACAGCGCGCGTGTGGCTTCGCCACATTAGTGCAGTGGCAGCGGCTATCACTAACTGTCTGAATGGGGGGGGGGTTATGGAGTCCAGGACTGGAGTCTGTTCCTCAGGCAGGGCAAGCATAGGCCAACAGACCCCAACCGACACAGGGGAGACTGTTCTGTTTCTAGCCCTTGGCAGTGGGATACGATTCCCCCTGCTTTTCTGTGTCCCGACTTCCTCTCTGCTCTCTGGAACAGGACATGTAGACAGGCCAATAACACATACCTCTCATTTAGGTCCAGGGCATGGAATTGAAAAACACAAATAAGACGTTGAAGTAGAAGAAGGCGCCGTGTTTTAGACCAGGGAGCTCAAGCTGGATCTCTGAGAATGAGAGTTAGTTACGTCTCATCCATCGAGAGAGATTATGCAACCTAATTGTTTTATGGAGATTCAAACAATGTGTGCATGCATTTCTGCTTTTGGATTCTGACACAGGCTAAATATGTGTTGGACTGCGGCCTTGGGATGTGAGTTAGGAGACCTCAGACATTTAAAGTAATGTATAATCATCTGCTCACATGCAAGCTCTCTCGCAGCATGATCTGCATACGGCTAATGCCATAGAGTTACTGTCTAATATCTACAGTACCCCAACCTTGTGTAGCCAATCTCCCTCCCTTGGTGCAAAATGACCTCCGATTTAGTTACCTGTTTCAGTCTAAACACTTTGGCCCTGATTAATGGTTTGGAGACGTGTCAGGGGAGAAGGGATTCAGCCCAGCGAGGTCCACGCCAGAAACAAGAATTAGTCTTCGCTTCCTCCCCAGAAACCCAAGCCATTGTTGAGGGCTTGAGACAGGCTCAGGCTATAGAGGCTGTAAAGAGGTCAAGACATTGGGGGATTGAAGGAGGCTGTCATTGGTGCACAGTCAAAACATCTGACCTAACCAACTGGATATTGGTCAAATCCATCAACAATTGGTCCCTTTTCAATACATAACATTTAGAATATATCCCGATTTCTATTTCGAAGATACTTGCTATATGCTACCTCACGTTCGTCCAAGCTGCTAGCAGAGCTATCAAACAGAAATCTGTGGTGGTAGCAGTCACTTTTAGCTGAAACAACAAGAACATGCATTACACATACACACATAATAATATTATTACGTTTACTTTCGTACAAGCTTTGTCCTCCGAACATTTACCTCAACATAGTGTTCAATACACATACAAACAACAGCTTATGTCCACGAGATGCAGTGAGGAGGTTCGCAGCCATATCTGTGTGTGTGTGTGTGTGTGTGTGTATGTGTGGGGGGGTTCTTTCATGCCAGTTTTAGGTGAGGGTTTTGTGGGGGGGTTCTTTCACACACACGCAGACAGTTTTAGGTGAGGGTTTTGGGAGCGCTGTGTATTTGGAGCTGATGTGGTGTGTTCCAGGTGGACACACCCTCCCGGGGGGGGGCCACCACAGTGGTCAGCTCCGTCTGGGCCTTCAACCCGCCCCCACCGCCGCGTCTATCCTGGGACTCGGTTGGTTTACGAGCCACAGAGAGCTCAGTCATGTCTACAGGGTGGGGTTTTCTTCTTTTCTTATGTCTCAGAGGCGCAGACCAGTGCTCACTACCAGGAGGCCTTAAATACGTTTTGTTGTGAAAGCACTAACCAACGGCCAGGGGCAGAGGGCTCAGTTGGTCTACCCAGGGATTCAAACCGTCGACCGTTGATAGCGGGGCCTCTGCGGCATCACTCCTCCCCACCGCGGTTGGAGTTGATGTAGTCTCACCTTCATCATGGGGGCCGGCTCCGTTTCCCCGTCAGCCACCGTCTATGTGGGCCCAGTAACTCTGGCAGTGTTAGAAGGTTACCGAGGGGTTCTGCACTGACGGCTCAGGCCCGTGATTGTTAACAGGAAACTCCTCCCCACCGGCCCCCAGGAACCACAAGTACAGATCTGGGTTACTGAAGTGACTCACAGCAGCGCCCGCTGCTCCAGAGAGGGGTCAAAGGCCAAGCCTCTCCTTTCCTCCGCGGTCGGACCATTGGAATAGATTATTACCTTATTTGTTTTGTAAGACCGGAGTGGTTTTCAGGACTGTGGTGGCCGGGACGGCACAGCCTGGCTTTAAACATGGTTACTGTACTTTGGCAGCTGAACGGTGCCCAGGAATTTAGTTGGAATCTGAAGACGCTCTGCTTTTTCCATTGGTCACAGAGTAACACACTACTACATCATTATCTCTCCGCTATGTCCGTGACTGAAACCTTCACGCTGCCTTTCTATCTTGTGTGTGTGTTTGTGATCCCAGGTTATGAAGAGGTGGTCAGAATCCCCAAAGGATCAGTGTTCATTCATATACAGGAGCTTAACATCTCCCTTAATTATCTCGGTGAGTGTTCACGTCTCTATAATGCGTTGCATTTTGACTTAAAACATAAACCGTCACATGTTGTTATAATACAACACTTTTATGAGACACATACTTTTTTTCCTGGGTCGTATGTTTGCGTTCAGCAATGCTCTCTTCGCTCCTTTTCTGTAGTGCTGAAGAGTAAAGGTGAGCAGTACTTCATCAATGGGAAGCTGACCATTGACACTCCTCGCAGGTTTGACATCGCAGGGACCACCTTCCACTACCGCCGACCCACGGACGACCCAGAGACCCTGGAAGCCTTGGGACCCACAAATATGACCCTCGTTGTCATGGTAATGGCCTAGCTGGGTGTCTGTGAGTTTCTGTGCTGGAGTAGACATTTGTCCCGTGTGTATCGACACCAAGTATGTGAAAAGCGTGTTGGTATGGGTGTGTGTGTGTGTGTTTGTAGGTGCTGGTTAGGGAGGAAAACCCAGGGATCCACTATCGCTTCAACCCTCCAGTGAGCAGAGACCCTCTGAGTGGACATGCCTGGCACTACACTTCCTGGTCTCGCTGCTCGGTGCTTTGTGCTGGGGGTACAGTCACCGTCACCTCTAATGGCCATTATTGCTAATTGATTGATTACAATTTGGATTATGGGATGGTTTAGAAACGTTCATGCAGTCATGGCCAATCTCTTAATCTCTTAAACCGGTATTCATTCGTATTATTGACAATAAAAAGTATTGGTCCTCATGACACCTGCTATGTGTGTATTATGTGTGTGTGTGTGTGTATATTAACTTGACCTCTGTAGTATATCCAGCAACTCATGTACAATACATACCTAAGAGCTCATGTACTTTGTTGAATATTTCTGTAAGCAAAAGACAAGTGAATGGAGAAGGGATTATTGTACGCTGTAAAGGGTACAGAGGCATATCAGCTGGATGACAAAAGAGTTGTTGCATTCTCTCCCTCTGCCAGGTGCTCAGACCCAGCAGGTAGTCTGTAAGAAGCAGTCTGATCACTCCGTGGTCTACAACCACTTCTGTGACAAGAAGAGCAAACCCAAAGACAAGAAACGAGCCTGCAACTCTGAGCCGTGCTCTCCAAGGTGACTGTCGATTCATTAATTCATCTGTCCCTCTGTATGGAGCACCTCTGTGTGGAGCACCTCTGTGTGGAGCACCTCTGTTTTAGAGCACCTCTGTGTGGAGCACCTCTGTGTGGAGCACCTCTGTGTGGAGCACCTCTTTTTTAGAGCACCTCTGTGTGGAGCACCTCTGTGTGGAGCACCTCTGTGTAAAGCACCTCTGTGTAAAGCACCTCTGTGTGGAGCACCTCTGTGTAAAGCACCTCTGTGTAAAGCACCTCTGTGTAAAGCACCTCTGTGTAAATCCCCTCTGTGTGGAGCACCTCTGTGTGGAGCACCTCTGTGTGGAGCACCTCTGTGTGGAGCACCTCTGTGTGGGCCCTGAGCACAGTATACAGAGCAGTGTCTGCCAGCGTGTTTGTGTTGGTGTACTGTGTTTGTAAGAATCCCCTGTCCGTCTGTGTCCACTAGCTGGTGGTCCGGGGCGTGGTCTGAGTGCAGTCGCAGCTGTAACGGGGGTCTGAGGACCAGAGAGGTGCGGTGTAAACGGAAGATATCTCCTGTCGAGGAGAAGGTGCAGGATAATGGGGCCTGCACCTCCCCAAAACCCCCCCTCACTGAGCCCTGCAGCAACCACACCTGCCCCCCAGAGTGGTTGGCCCTGAACTGGTCCGAGGTACAGTGAAAATACCCCCACGTGCTTACCCAACTCCTACCTGTATTGAGTCTAACCACTAGAACCTAGCGAGTTTACAAGAGAAGTTTCCTATCTCAACCTATCTGTGTCATTGTAACATTTCTGTGCGTAATCAGCGCCACCTGCTGGCTGGATGCGGACTGACCTTTAGTGAGGATCTCACCTCACCCACCTCTCTCTATATCTGCTCATTTGGAACCCTCTCTCTCATTGGTTCTCATGCTTTCTTGTTGTCTCCTCCCCAGTGTAATCCCAGCTGTGGTCCAGGTTTCAGGCACCGTTTCCTTCTGTGCAAGAGTGGAGACAGCGGGGACACTCTCCCAGAACCACAGTGTCCCAAGCACACGCGTCCCACCTCCAGAGTGCGCTGTAACCTGCAGCGCTGCCCGCCCCCCATGTGGCTGGCAGGGCCCTGGGGAGAGGTGAGGTTGGGGGCGGGCTTGTGGCTAACAGACTGTGCTCTGGAATGGCAACTGCTCTCCTCTACACAGACTCCTCTTTTGGAAATCTGGAAACTTAAGTTTTACTTGTTTGTTGCAGGAGTAAAAAAGTCCTTAAAAGCTAAAATGAAAACGATACAATTCTTTGCCATTTCAATTTTACACAGATGGGTTGTGCATTTGATAGTCACTGATAGTGTTTAGCTGCTCTTGTCCCATACTGCTGTTTGATCCAGGGTATCCAGCTGACTGCTACCGAATTGTCCGGTATTTGTATACAATATTTTTAACTGATGTTGGATGGTGTTGTATTTATCAGTTATATAGTTTAAAGCCATTTTTAGACCAAGCTTAAAACCAACCAATTTGAACATACTGTGAATGAATCCTAAATGCCTTGGAAAAAGCAAATACTGTGCATTTAGTTTTGTCCAATAAATGTTTATTATTATTACCTAGTGAGGATTTTGTTCTGCCTCTGGCACTTTCCCTGACTAAGCTCTCTCGCAATGTGACTAGGCAAACCAATCACAAGGTTTCACAGAGGTGAACACAATATTAATGCATATCCGGCTAGGTGGTTTATGTTCCGGAATGAGAATTCAAAATGTAGCGGCTACTATGCTACCTAGGCCATTAACCGACAAAATTAAGATTTTTGCTTTCAAAAAATATAACTAGCAAAATGACCACCAAACTTAGTAAAGTACATGCTTAATTCAAGCTTAGAAGTAATAAACCTAGCTATTAGCGGCCAGCAGGAGCAAATGTTAGCTAACTTAACCTTCTATATGGATAACACTATTGTATAGTTTGTGCACTGGCACAACTCAATGCTCAATCCTCATGCTTGCAGTTAAGTTAGGAGTCACAAACAGTGTAATAGAATAAAACATTAACAAACAGCAGCAGCGAACACTAAAATAGAACATAAATAGTGTTAGCTAGCAGCTACAAACTGGATTTGCCCGTCTAACTTGTATTTGTTATTGCACAAAATGATAATGATGTATTATTATTAAATGATCTCTCTATGTCTCTCTCAGTGCTCTGCCAACTGTGGTCTGGGTCAGGAGATGCGCTCTGTTCAGTGTCTCTCACACACTGGCCAGCCATCCAATGAGTGCCCAGACATTCAGCGCCCGGCAGCCATGCAGCAGTGCAAGAGCAAATGTGACCTCAGCAGCCTACCTGTAGTCACCCCTGATGGTGACCCTGAAGGTCAAAGTTCATCTCTGTATTAAATACCTTGTCGCTGTGTTTTCCTACCAGCTGAATATCCCTATAATATAATCATAGCGTGAATGTAATATTCATCCAATTACACCCATCTAAGTAAAAGGTTTCTTAATAAGTTTTATTTTGTTTCCTCTTCCAGAGTGTAAAGATGTGAACACAGTGGCATACTGCCCCCTGGTGCTCAGGTTTAAGTTCTGCAGCCGCCCTTACTTCAGACAGATGTGCTGTAAGACCTGCCAAGGACACTGACCCCTAAATCCGACCCAGGCCACCCCCGGCAGGCCCAGAACAGACCGCCATAGCTGCATATCCCTAGGAGGGGGAGGAGCTGCCCAGCCAACTCACCGCAGAGCAGGCTGACGTCAGGGGAGGGAGGGAGGGAGGGAAGGAGGAAGGTGAGAGAAAGACGGTGCAAACGTTGCTTTTATCCCCCACTTTGGAAAAGCCCTAATTGGTACCAGCCGTGAAGGCAGTGCTGTGAAGACCAGATGGGCTGCTGGGATACCTCTATGTTTCTATGTACGTATATTCCTGGTGTTTGGTGCTATTACCATTGCCGTTCTGTCCACAGGACTGGCCAAAGTACTTTGTTCAGCTTAGTTCCCTTTCTCTGTTGTTTATTAAGTGGCCCAATCGTACCCTGAGACATGTCTATGTCTAAGCGTACCTTTACCTGTATATTTACAGACGTTCTTTTGTGTACACAAAATCAACACTGTACAAATGACCTTTTTCTCATACTTCACTATCAGTTACCCAATGTAATGTGGTGTTTATCTGGTGGCTGTAGCCAACTCACTTTGTCTACAATTCTATCTTGCCAATGCTGTGTTTCAGACAGACTCTGTATGAATCTTTACTAACATTAAGCTTAGCTATTTGAAAGGGGTTTGATAACGTGTTGATTTGCACAGATGCAAAGGCTGTATTTTAGATGTGGTGCTGTGGAAAGTATTTGCCCCATTTGATAATGAAATAGGTGCTAAATGTTGTTTGATATTCAGCCAAAACCTTAAAGGTGAACACAGTCACATGATCATACACCTGACATGTCCTTCATCTGAAATGTTCTACCTTGCAAACAAATCGTCAGTTTAAAGACAATGAGTGCTTACCGATTTCAGCTCATTGAAAAAGCAGTGCACCCACCTTGCCAAATGACCTCCTGATTCTCATTTTGATTGGGATTACCGGTGAAAGAGGGTGAGGTCACTCTCAGACATGGTGACATAATTTTTTAAAATGAGTATTTTGGATTATTGTCTTTGTCTGCTGCATGATCCGGTCGGGATTCAGCTACATTTCCCAACATCCTCAGTAACAATTCCTTGATATAGAACATTCATGATTCCTTCAAGGAACTGTTCAGGTACTGAGGGAGAAAAACAGCCTCAAAATATCATATTACCATTTCTCTGTGGTCAATGATGTGGAATGCAGTGTTGTTCTTTCTTTCGTTATACATAACAGGACCCAAAAAACAAAAATTCAAGTATGCCAAAACGCACATGGAAGCAGCTGTTTGGCCTCCTGAAATAATGTTCTATAGACCAGTCAAAAGTGTAAAACCAATTAATCTGAAGCGTGCCTGAGTTATGCAGCAAGACCATATTTTAAAATACACAAGCAAGTATACAAGCTGAGAAAAAATTACTTTAATTTTTTTATAATGGCCCAGTTAATGTTCAGACCTTAACCCAAAAGAGATATTCTGGCAGGATCTATAAGGCAATGCAGCTAAATCTAACACAACCAGTCATTGCGTATGAGGCGAACATCACTTTTTCACATTGCTTAGGCATTGCAAATACATTTATAAAGTATACACATTTTCTTATTTGTGCGTTCAGGTTTATTTTATTCAATATTACGTTTTGATGAACACCTGACAACATTAAATGAAAAAGAATATGTACAATTACAAAAGATCTGAGAAAAGATCTCTATTCTTTTCCACAGCTCTGTATGTGTGGGTTGTTTTGAGGCGTTTTGAGGAATTATTGTACAGAGAGTGGAAGCAGTGTCCATCACTAAGTGAATCACTTCCAACCTCTGATCGAATCGGTAACAGCAACGTTCATGTGCTCTCGGAATCAATTCCTTGAGTTTCACTGACAGCAAGACATTGCAACTGGGTATTTAATTGTCAGCCAGGTACCTTCGGTCTCTAAAATGCTCACTCTCAGTACCACCCTGGGCAGTGTGTCCACTCGCTATGACAGGACTGATTTGTGTTGAAGTAACTACTAGTATGTTCTCCTCCTGTTGGTGCTCTGATTGTGCTTTTGAATGGTGCTATTTCTTAGGTAATTGTTGTCATTGTTGGATGTCATTCTGATTCATATAAAATGATTTTGTTTTGAGGGTTGGTGCTAAAGACACAGTTGTGCTATATTAGTTTGTTAGAAAAGGAGAAGTCAATGCAGTATTGTAACTGTATGGGACAGGGCACATTCAGTATCTGTTACCAAGCATTCAATACAATAGTTTGTGATTAAACTGGTACCACACACTGTCACAAACCATAACAGAACTGTTTTAATGATGTCCAATTAAATATGCAAACTCAGTAAGTTTCATTTTCTATTTGGAACCCTCTGTGTCTGTTGATGGTGTGGCCTCTAAGGGCAAACAGTTTTACTAATTTTGAGGTGGGCAATATTTTTTGTCTGTTTGTTTTTGTTTAACATGCTAATTGTTAAAGATGTGTACTGTATTGTCTTTACCGTTCTCCATGTAAAACCATTAAAGTGAGTAAATATGGCGCAGTGTTAATAAATGCCTTGAGATTTGGCTGCTGTATCTTTTCCACAAATTTGCCGTAAAAAAAAAGAAAACCTGACCTAGACAGGAAGCTAAAATCTGTCTATTTTTGTATCTTATACATCATGGAAAATAATCGGGCAATACTTGGGCCCAAGTGGTCCTGGTTAAGGTTTTGCTGTGGTCAAGACATTTTTCCGGGGTGAAACCTGCTGAAGGATACTGGTGTGATTCATTATAACCACTGTGACTTGTTACATGTCAGCACTTTGGGCTAGGAACGAGTGGACATGGCCGGAGGAAGGAGGAATATGTCTTTGGGCAGCTTGTGATTGTAAATAAGATAATAATGTTGTCAATTGGCTTTCTTAGTTAATTATTTGTGGAAAATAATATTAAATAGAATGACAAAACACAAGATTTAGGTTAACATTTATTCAAATAACCCACCATAATGAAGGTGCTATGGTAACCCACCATTATACGGTGCTACTACAACCCACCATTATAAGGTGCTATGATAACCCACCACTATAAGGTGCTACTATAACCCACCATTATAAGGTGCGACTATAACCCACCATTATACAGTGCTGTGATTACCTACCAACATAAGGTGCTAGTTGGGGTAATTTTGGGGGTAATTTGAAACCACATGTTTTGCAAACACGAGCCTATTTACATGAAAGTGTACCAATTCTTGTCGCCTCTCATTTCAAGCTTCAAAGAGGGATGACACATGATCACCCCTACTATCTGATGCACAAACTACCAGAAGGTATGGTTTTACTACCAAAGGCCCCTTTAAATAATGTTCTCCTGTACAAGGATGCCTTTCACCTCTATGTAGCCTTTTTGACCCAGACACGCAGGAGGTACGCCCTTATGAGATCCATGTAACAAATCCACAGTCATGGTGGGGTCAGGAAAAAGAAAACATTTTATTTTTATGCAGTCACAAGACAAACATTTTTGGGAACCCTAAACGTGTATTTACTGGCTATATGACAGGCGCTGACCAGCAGCGTCAGACACAAACCTCTCACGAAGACTCTACCTGATTACACTGCTGATAAGATACCTACTGCGCGTATCTGTGCTTGTCAGAGAGGAGCCTTCATCCAGTAGAACGTCCGTTATGGGTGTAGTGGTTTTCGCCGTCAGCGTTTCAGAAGTCAACTATGAGTAACCACAGGCTGGGTGGAGTAATGGAGTAAACAACTGACACGGAACGTAGAGAGCAATGGTTGGTTAAAAGTACTGTATTTGAAGTATTTAATAGAGGAACGATTCATGGTATGTCCGTATCAAGTATTTAAGTTAGGCACTGACCTCTATAAGTGTACAATTACAGCTGCTATCAGTATACATTTCCCTTGAATGGCTGCTCGACTAAACATAGTATAGAAAAAAAGTACCTAGAGATGTACGGGGCATTTTGTGGGTCTTGTCCGTGTGTGTGTCCTCTGAGTAAGTGGCAGAGATCGGATCTTGTTCAGTATTGGTCTGTGGGAGGAAGTATGAGGAAGTACATTTGAATACAGAGGATGTTAATTAGGTGGCTGTTCTGTCTGTCTGACTGTGTGCTGGAGATTTCCTGGCTGTGATGGTCATGCTGTGAGGAGCTGGTGTGGGATCACCAACACACACACACACGTGTGCACACACTGGATTTTGGACAGCTGGAGCAGGACCACCGAGGAGAGGGAAACACACCACCAGCACAATGGTAACACACCATCAGCTCACACATCTCTGCTTATCTCTCTTCCACCTCACAGACTCACTAGAGAACATGGGCCTGTTAGGTTTAGGTCACTTGTAAGAGCTTTGCGCTGAAGTCTCTCCCATTGTTCTCTGAGACTGTCACACATCACACTCTGAAGCCTGGCTATGCTTGAAACCCGTGGGGAAGTATTGTGATGTTCATAGATTGGGATGTTGTCAGATTTACAGATTTAAGTTCTTTTCTCCTCCACACAATGCATTTCAGAGAGGAGGTAACAAATGCTAAGATGATGAAAATAAATTAGATACATGTGATCTGCTGAACAGGAGGTAGAAGAAATAAATTAGGGAAGAACATAACAACTGGTCTTTTGTTCTTTTGGGCAAACAGCACTGGTAGTGTACAAACAGGTTTTAGTGAACATTAAAATGCATAATCAGAGATTGGATCCATATGATACAAGACTTGAGAAATATATGGATGATCTTATTGGTCAGCTTTCAAAACTGCGCTATCAAGGTTGAAAAGTAGCAGACAAATGTATTTTGTTCCTGAGGAGCTGGCAAGCCTTAAACACAGAGGTGTGTTGGGGGGGACGACTGCTAAAATAAGTTATATTCGATTATACCTAACAGAAGTGCAGCAGTGATGTGTTGCAAAGATGACATGATTTCACAAGATGCATTTGTTAGGCGGGTGAGGGGAAGTACCACAGACTTTACAGAGAGACAGGGGGGCCTGTAGTTTCGATCACAACATTTCCTCACACACAATCCCAAGTAAGGTTATTTCTATAACTGACGCGTTTCAAAAGATCTGCCACAAAGCTAAGCAGAAAGTAACATCTGTTAACTAAACCTACATGCTCTGCTTAGCTGGAGGTGATTCCTACACTTCCTTAAAGCATCCTTACCACAAGTCTAGCGGAACTACATCATCTCTGATCATTTGTCAGTGAACTTTATGCATCCCGGAAATGTACTCTCAAGTTCTACATTCTCCCTGATATTGTGTGAGAAGGGAACCGCAATAATCACTTTAGACACTTTAATGACATAAAATAATATACAGATAGTGTTGTATTTTATATGCTGCTAGGCCTACGGCTTCATTCAGCCAGTACCTCTCTTTATTCGGTAGCTCTGCTTCAGTGGATATACCTCCACCATGCACCAGTTGTAGCAGCAGAGGGTGAACTACTTTTATTTGACAAAACCACAAGTGTCATTGCATTTTGACTTTTGCACTCTCTGAATAAAACAATAGACCACAAACGTTTAATTTAATTGCGTCTTCTTTCTCAACCTTGAGAGAAACACTCACTTGAAAGAACTCTACGGTTTCCCACAAGAACATATTAAAGTTCAGAACCACTACATGATGACAGGCAGAGAAAGCCACTGTCCATTTGAGTAGAAACACTGGACCACAAAGTAGAAATGATCAAATAAAATATAAACGCGCATACTTTTCCAGAGCTACGTTCATTATCGAGTTCATACATTTACGTGTGTTTTATCTTGGCCATTTGTGGAAAATTTCTTGTGTATATGAGCCAAGAAATTTCTTGGCCATTTGTGGGAAATGTACCAACTAGACTTACTTACAGGAAAAATCTATTTAGTTTGTCATATTGTTATTCATGTAAGGTTGTTATTGGGCATTTCTAAATGTATTATTTTATTGTAAGATTGCTTTGGTGTTGGATTAAAAGGCGTCAGTCTGGTGAAATGTCAAAAGAGAAAGAGCACTAGAAGAATAGAGAGAAAAAAATGAGAGAAGTCAGATCTGTGGTTTTACGCAACTACGGACATTTTCGAGCTGAGCGCAGTATTTATGGATGTGGTCTGAAATGTGTGACAAGCAACCCCATTTTCACATTGTTCACATGAGAAATGCACAAATACACTGATGTACTGCTGCTTTTTCATCCGTGATCTTGTGTGTACAATGCTGAAAGTTGATTGACTCCTCGTGGGTTGTCATTTATAGCTTCATCACAATTTTCTTCTTCAAAAGTTGGTCCCCAGCAAGAATGGTAAACTCAGACCACAGCAACCATGTAAGACCTACTATACGGTTCCAACACACGTCATAATAGGACGGTGTTGGGAACCCAGGTGACACCAAGACAATACCACACAGTGTATTACAACGTCTTTGACAAATCTGGTTCACCTCAACTCATTATGTGATGATGGAAAGTCAGGAAGCTTACTGAGCTATGAGGTTTTCAGGTGACGTGATCTTCATGTTTAGGGCTACAGGGTTGGATTGGGAGCTGAAAATGAAAAGGTAGTCTTTTATTTAACAATGACTTTTCAAGGCACCTCATTCCAACCATCAGTAGAGGCCAAAGCCTCTTCATCCAGCAGATATTATTGCTGCAGGTTGTAACTATGGTAGATCAAAGAGGGAAGCGGTACTTTACAATGATGGCCAAATTGACATTGTGCTCAACTCGTCTACTGCTTGTTGCCTGGTAACTGTCCTCAGCTTCCTTTAAAGATAACCACAAATGGTTACATTTGTAATGACCAAGATTGACACTGTGGCTGACCATCATCAGTCATCTACCATGTTATAAGCCTGTGCCATATTTATTATGATGATCTGTAGGCCTCCTGTGGTAATGGGGGCTGGCTTTGCCACCTAGCTGTTAGGTGGAAAATCTCCCGTTCGGAGGCGGTTCCGGCGGTCTGTGTCACCTGTGTTCTAGGTCCCGTTCCCCTGGTGTCACCACCACTTCCCCAACAGTTTATATTAACAAGTACAGATTTTAATGTTCCGGTGTGCAGTGTTCATTTGGCTAGATCCAGGCTCAAAAGCGTTTTAGGTGTGGAATATAGTGCAGACATTTCCTGACCACTTTTGAAGTAGCTTGATGTGATTACAACTTCTGTGGGACAGTTGCTGAGGGCCACAACATGTTTTTTTGGTTAGCAAACACCTTCTGCAATACACTGCTACTACTTAACGGGGGTACTGCACTGGTACTGCACGTTCCTGTACATTACGCTCCCCCAGACTTAATCTTCTGTGGATCAGGCCCTAACACTTATCTAGCGAGACTCCATTAAACACATTCCCACAAACATCTCACAACACTCACACCCATATACACAGACAAACATCTTCACCCAGCCATGAATCCTACATAATGTTTGTCTCTGTGGCCTGTTTTGACTTTTTGTTTACGGCCTCAATGTGTCTACAGTTTGTAAGGTGTTTCGTCATTGATTCCTTCTATGGGAACATGATTTTGTTTAGAAGAACAATGGAGTAGGTTAGTATGAATTGACAAGTCTCCACTTGGGTTCGTTTTTCTTTGAAGAACTGGTTTTATAAAATAGTGCTGTGCCACAACTTCCTTAAATCCATGTGTCCTCACATGATGCACTGTTTCACCCAGTGGGAACCAGGTCAGCTAACAGGAAGCCAATGCTAACGCTAACCGTCAAACACCATGGTGTGTATTCCCTAACCCCCTGTCCTTCCCTCAGGGCAGCAAGTACCACTGGCAGAGTCAGAACGTCAAGCAGAGTGGGGTGGACGACATGGTGCTCCTGTCCAAGATTAATGAAGATGCCATCGTGGAGAATCTGAAGAAGAGATACATGGATGACTACATCTTTGTATCCTGTTTTTTCCCCCCGGACTTCCTAGATTATTCTTGGATTAGTGTTCTTTGAAGTGTTTCTATTCTTCATTCTTGAAATGTCTCTTTAATAAGTTGAAAAAAAGCGTGGAAGTACATTCTGAAGTCGCAATCGTCACCCACACACCCCTTTTAGACCCCCCCCCCCCCACTGACACATTCCCAGAGACACACCCGCCTCAGACAAACACCACTCAGACAACCCTCAGAAACACCTCTCGCCAGATACACAATACCTCAGATGAATAGAAAAACACTACCCTTCAGACATATGAGGAACACACTTTCACACACTCACTCACATACATTTACGTTATTACAGTAAAGTCATTCAGCAGATGCTCTAGTCCAGAGCAACTTGCAGATATGCATGCATCTTAAAATAGCTAGGTGGGTCAACCAGACAATACCATAAAATGAATTACATATAGTTAATGAGGTAGCTATCACAAAAGTCAGTGGCGAAAGTTTCCTACAGCATTATGGGTTGTTATGTACTGTTTGATTAATGGGCAAGGGATGTGGGCTGACCAAGCTTCAAAAGGAAGCTGTTTCAACCACATTTACGTAGGGTTTGAGCATAGCCTGAAGGTTTGAAAGGGCAGTTCCCGTTGCTAAACCGTAGGCAAGCACTGTGTGTCTCCACCTGTGTGTCTCCACCTGTGTGTCTCCACCTGCGTGTAGCAACCTGTGTGTCTCCACCCGTGTGTCTCTACCTGTGTGTCTCCACCTGTGTGTCTCCACCTGCGTGTATCAACCTGTGTGTCTCCACCCGTGTGTCTCTACCTGTGTGTCTCCACCTGTGTGTCTCCACTTGTGTGTCTCCACCTGTGTGTCTCCACCTGCGTGGATCTACCTGCGTGTCTCCACCTGTGTGTCTCCACCTGCATCTCTCCACCTGTGTGTCTCCACCTGCATCTCTCCACCTGTGTGTCTCCACCTGCTGATCTACAAAGCAGTGAGGACATGAAGGACCCAAAAGACTCACACAGACATTTTAGTTTTCCACAAAAGGACTTTGTACCATGTAGGCAGACAAGAGAATTGAGATTGTAGAGGTCATCGCCTGCCCATAGATGACATTCCTACTGACACCACAGCAATGACACAATAACTCCTCATCCCCTTTCCACACACACTGTCAGGACTCACTTGACAGGTTCACCCATACGGAAACGCATGCAATAATAGGACAACACTGTTCCTCTTCTAAAAGCCCTGTGTGACTCAACAGCACACTTCCCTGTTTTCAGTACACTTTTCTTTTAGGTTGCACCAGCTTAGCGTTAACTAGTATGTGCCTTGTTCGATCTGGATGAGACATTAGCTGGTATATTCGTCACATTCTACAATTCCACTGTAGTTGTTTTATTTTCGTGTTCCATAATGTCACTAGAAACAACTTTTTCCTTTACTGTCATCTGCAGACCTATATTGGTTCTGTGTTGATATCAGTGAATCCATTTAAACAGATGCCCTATTTTACTGATCGGGAAATTGAACTCTATCAAGGGGCTGTAAGTAAACCCTTCTGTTACCAAGTATATGACCATTAATGTTATTGTAGTCCATAGCTGTACTATATTTAGCTGTACTATATTTAACACCCCTCTCGTTCTCTCCCTCCTTTCTCTCCCTCTAAAGGCCCAATATGAAAACCCTCCACACATCTATGCTTTGACTGATAACATGTACAGGAACATGATGATTGATCAGGAAAACCAATGCGTTATAATAAGGTATGTCAATAAAATCTGTTGTAATGTAATGCAACCAGCTGTGCTCTGTTATGTGGTCACAGCAGTAATGGCTGTGACCCCATTAACCAAAATGTTGAGTCAATCCTGACCTGTTTAAATTGATTCCATGATTCCATCCATGTTTTCAGCTATGTAGATTGTAGAGGCTTCGGGTTATTAACACTGACCCTATATGACATGAGTTGTATGACCTGGGAATGTGAAGTGGTCATTTGGACTACGGGTCTTTTGCCTGCTTGTATGACATAAACGTGGTATATTTCATAAGCTTCGTAGTTTAAGCCATGAAAATATATTGAGCCTTTTAACTTACAGCATTTTATTAACTTCACTAGATAGTAAAAGCTTTGACGAGTTGTCCAATCAGCCGGAGAGCAGGAGGCGTCTGTTGCACACTGTGCTCAGGTTTAGAACCGCTGTCAGTCAAACCCACACAGAATCTGAGCTTTGACATTGTGTATAGGATGTACTAGTGGACAGCTATTACATTCCAATGGCATTTTACACATGCTATTGGCTAATAAAGTGGAGAAGGATAAAGGAGAGTTATTTTCTTAAAGAGCTGCGGTTAGACTGAAACCCATGCTACAGCAGTACATGTGCACTTGAGGATTGAAGTGAAGTACATTCAGATGTACTCCAGAGTGTTTCTTTGTAGTTTTGGGAGAATTGAACGGTTTGGTTGGGAATGAGCTTGTGAAGCAACTTCTGCAACTCAAAGTGGGCCCGGACCTCAAGGAGGACAGGGTGTGAGTGGAGGGCATGTTGACAGCTTTGAAGTGGTTGGCTGGTATACCAAGAGATATGCTGGTATACCAAGAGATATGCTGGTACCACAAGAGATATGCCGGTATACCAAGAGATATACTGGTATACCAAGAGATATGCTGGTATACCAAGAGATAGGTGGGCTGTGCTGCCTGCTTCCGGGGGACCTCTAGTCATGAGCGACTCTATTATATTTATTTTATTTTGCTCCTGTCCAAGATTAATGAAGACGCCATCGTGGAGAATCTGAAGAAGAGATACATGGATGACTACATCTTTGTATCCTGTTTTTTCCCCCCGGACTTCCTAGCTTATTCTTGGATTAGTGTTCTGTGAAGTGTTTCTATTCTTCATTCTTGAAATGTCTCTTTAATAAGTTGAAAAAAAGCGTGGAAGTACATTCTGAAGTCACAATCGTCACCCACACACCCCTTTTAGACCCCCCCCCCACTGACACATTCCCAGAGACACACCCCCCCTCAGACAAACACCACTCAGACAACCCTCAGAAACACCTCGCCAGATACACAATACCTCAGATGAATAGAAAAACACACAACCCTTCAGACATATGAGGAACACACTTTCACACATTCACTCACATACATTTACGTTATTACAGTAAAGTCATTCAGCAGATGCTCTAGTCCAGAGCAACCTGCAGATATGCATGCATCTTAAGATAGCTAGGTGGGTCAACCAGACAATACCATAAAATGAATTACATTCAGTTAATGAGGTAGCTATCACAAAAGTCAGTGGCGAAGGTTTCCTACAGCATTATGGGTTGTTATGTACTGTTTGAACAATGGGCAAGGGCTGTGGGCTGGCCAAGCTTCCGAGGAAGCTGTTTCCACCACTGTTACGTAGGGTTTGAGCATAGCCTGAAGGTTTGAAAGGGCACTTTTCTATAATGAAAAGTTCCATAGAGGTTATATACATTCTTATTATGTTATTATTAATTTGGACCTAATTTCAAAAAGACACATCATGTTAGGTAGTGATACAATATTCATGTGGTCAAGTTTATAATTAAAAAACGTGATATTTTTGATAGGTTTCATATAAACACTTTTTATAGGCCTTCTTCTAGTGTTTTGTTACAGTGATAACAAATTCTGGGTTTAGTTAAATCTTGATTTAGATAAATTTTTGGAATAGGCATTATAGTTTCAATATCTCAGAAATAGGCGGCCTGGTCATTTCACACGTAACAGTGTCTTTGTACCAAGAATCGTCCTAAAACATCATCCGGTCCGGTCCCATGTGGGACATTACCTTGATGACGAGGGGGGTTAACGGAGAAGTTAAGCCATGCAAGCTAACTGGACCCACATGTCTGTGGAATGTTTCTGACACCTTGTAGAATCCATGCCTTAAGGAATTCGGGCTGTCCTGGAGACAAGGGGTTCGCAAAACCCTACGTATTCACATAGACATTCATTAATAAATGTTCATGCTTGAGAATGTCAAAACAAGTATTCAAAATATTATTTTGTACATGTTCTAGGTCCGGAACACGTGTTTAGAGTTAATATTTCTATATGTTTTGTTTCTGCTATTCCAGTGGGGAGAGTGGAGCTGGGAAGACTGTTGCAGCAAAATACATTATGGGTTACATCTCTAAAGTATCAGGAGGAGGTGATAAAGTGCAGGTATTTTTATATTACTGTTAATCAGCAGTTGTCTTGGGCTAAAATAAGTGCAGGAAATGTCACATCGCCCACTAGACTGTGTTCAGCAAAATATATGTGTTAACATGTGTTCCTATAAGGCTTGATCGTTTGTCTGAAAAAGGAACCGGAACGCTGTATGCCTAAAATTAGAGGTTATTGCTCCGGGCCAAGTCTGCAGCGCTGTAATTACCAAAACGAGTAGTTTTTGCATTACTGATATTCGCGTTGACATTACTTAAGACTGTGAAGGAAATTTTGAGCTGTTGTTTTGATGTATGTACATTTCAGCATGTGAAGGATATCATCCTCCAGTCCAATCCTCTGCTAGAAGCCTTTGGCAACGCCAAGACAGTCCGCAACAACAACTCAAGTCGCTTTGTGAGTTTTTAACACAGCAGTCAACATCTGTCTAACCATATTTCCCCAGAATCCTCAGCAGCTACTTCCTCTTCTCGATACATTGTGTGTTAGCTAAACAAGTGAAATGATTCACGTTCTTTTCTGGAACCAACTTTAGGTTAGTTGTAACCGAAAGGGTCTGTTTGTTCCATGGTACCTATTCTTAGAGCTAAGACACTGTGCATTTGCTGTGCAGTATTTATAATACATTTGTCCACCTGTTTAAATTAGGTTTGCTAAGAACAATTTATGGGTTTTTTCTTTTTCTTGAGTTGCCTCTTCACACAGTAGCTAGCACCAGCACCATATTAGCAGAATACTGTGTTCTGCTAATATTAAAAAAGAAAGTAATGTAATTACATTCTCATAGCTAGCACTCAACACAGCAAGAAACAATATCTGCCCTTTTGGGACCTCTAGGGAAAAAGCAGAGAACTGCAGTGGGTCCCCAATAAATCCACAAAGATTTCATTGGAACATTTGTTGATTAGTTCATAGAACAATATTCAGTTATATAATGAGTTTAAAAAGTTATCGTCTTTACTTCAAGAGAGGTACAAATATAACAAACATAAGGTTTTAATGAAATGTAAAACTTGAATTGCAGTTGTTAAGGTCATGGTGTTAGATTTGCATTTTTGCAACAACGGTACAAAATAGTGCAAGATCTTCAGCAGTGAGAGGAAGCAACCACTGTTAAAGTTAGCAGCTCCTTTATATATGTTTTTTTGCATTCTGCAGACTATACCTCCAGTAGTGGTGTGCACCAGTCCTATTTTATGTCCCCACCTCTATTGTGACCCCCTGAGTTAACCATCACTCATAGCCGCATCCACACGCAACAGCACAGGCTTTGTCGATTAGCACTGTGCAAGTAAACTCTGATGCTGCCTGCCTCAGAGATTCTGTGCTGGGTGCACAACATGACATCACAGAGCTGGACAAGCCTGGTCCGAGGAGAAACCCTCGGTAAAGTTACAGCTGTGTGGTCATTTAATGCAATTCATTCCATCCGTCCTGATTTCTGTGTGTCTCTGTTTTGGTTCTAACCTAACAGGGTAAGTACTTTGAGATCCAGTTCAGCCGAGGGGGCGAGCCAGATGGTGGCAAAATCTCCAACTTTCTCCTTGAGAAATCCAGGGTGGTCAACCAGAATGAGAACGAGAGGAACTTCCATATTTACTACCAGGTCAGTCATGCTCCAGAACCTCCATATTTACTACCAGGTCAGTCATGCCCAGAACCTCCATATTTACTACCAGGTCAGTCATGC
>JACXGK010002598.1:11632-32286 GCA_016801125.1 Novumbra hubbsi | reverse complement strand
ACCAGGTCAGTCATGCCCAGAACTTCCATATTTACTACCAAGTCAGTCATTCCCAGAACTTCCATATTTACTACTAAGTCAGTCATGCCCTAGAGCTTCCATATTTACTACCAGGTCAGTCATTCCCAGAGCTTCCATATTTACTACCAGGTCAGTCATGCTAAAAACTTCCATATTTAATCCCTTGAGCTCACAGTCACATATTCATCTGGGGGAATTCTATCTTCTGTGTAACTCATGTACTGTTGTGATTCATCTCTGTTGTATTTAGCTACTAGAGGGAGCCAACAACCAGCAGAAAGAAGGTCTGGGTATCATGACTCCAGACTACTACTCCTACCTGAACCAGTCAGGCACTTACAAAGTAGACGGAACAAACGACAGCAAGGACTTTCAGGAGACCATGGTACGTTACTAAAGTAAAATAGCCATCGGCATAGGCTGCCATAAAGGTGCCATAGCAACCGGAATCTCTGTACAATGCCAATAATGAGGTCTGTGAAAATACCGACACAGCAGGAAAATTGGATGTGTCGTATAAACACGTAGGGTTCTCGGATGTAGACACACCGTCTAGGTGATTCCCGGCATCGTATTCACTTGGTCCAGGTCCTACCTGCTGTTCCTACGAGACCACACACATTACTGCCGTGTTCTGTCCACAGGAAGCCATGCAAGTGATCGGGATCTCGGGAGCCACACAAGCTCAGGTGCTGCAGATTATAGCTGGGATCCTGCATCTTGGGAACATCAGCTTCATAGAGGCAGGCAACTACGGCCAGGTGGAGAGCAATGACCGTGAGTAGGAGAGCACAACCTAACCTAACCCTAACCTCCTTTAACCCACGGTCACATGAACATCAGCATCATTATCCCCAATCCTAACCCCAACCCAGTAAGGGTGAAAATAAAAAATAGATTAAAAAAGATTTTTGTTCTTTTTGTCTTTGCTGCTTCCCAGTGCTTGCCTTCCCAGCCTATCTGCTAGGCATTGACCCGACGCGCTTGCAGGAAAAACTAACAAGCCGAAAGATGGACTCTAAGTGGGGTGGAAAGTCTGAGTCCATTGATGTAACGCTCAACCAGGAACAAGCCACATACACCCGCGATGCCCTGGCAAAGGCCCTCTACACACGACTCTTTGACTACCTCGTGGAGGTCGGTGACACCTGTTACACACTGCAAAGATACACACACACACACACACAGCCATGCATATCAAATATTTTCTCCACTTTTCTCACACCAGGCCATAAACAAAGCCATACAGAAACCTCATGAAGAATACAGCATAGGAGTCCTTGACATATATGGCTTTGAGATATTCCAGGTGAGTAATCTTTTAAACATCAACATTGGTATGATGATAATGTGTATAAAGATGCTCTGTTGTAACATTCAAACATAAATTTGTGCTTTCTGACAGAGGAATGGGTTTGAGCAGTTCTGCATCAATTTTGTCAACGAGAAGCTACAGCAGATATTCATTGAACTAACGCTGAAGGCTGAACAGGTACAAACCACTGTCTAAGATCAAAACCTATGCGCTGCTGGGAACATATAATCATCACAGTATAAAACCAAGTCAATTAAACTTCAGGGGTATCAATCATGCATCCAGTTAGGATGCATGAGCAATTGTGAATCGATGTAACATGTTTTGGTGCACTGAAGAGGCAACAGCAAGACTACCCCCAAAAGGGAATGGTTGTGGAGGTGGTGGCTAATTGCTCTCTCTTCATCCTTCCTGACTGATTCTTCTCTAGTTTCCTGTTTGGTAGTGTCCTTGTCACTCCTAGTAGCATGATGCAGTAACTGCATCCCATTCAGGTGGCACAAGTAGTCCAGCTCCTCCAGGACGGTACATCCATACGTGCAGTCGCAAGAAGGTTTGCTGTACAGTCTTAAGAGTATGGAGGAGATACCAGGAGAGAGGCAGTTACATGAGGAGAGCCAGACAGGGCTGTAGAAGGGCATCAACCCAGCAGCAGGACCGGTATCTGCTTCATTGTGTGAGAAGGAACCGGAAATACACCAACAGAACCCTACAAATTGACCTGCAGCGAGCTACTGGTGTTCATGTTTCTGACCTACTTGTCATTGAGGCATGTAATAGGACTTGAGTTAACAACGGTACGCCGTGGTGAACATTATATTGCCTGCAACGTGATCCAGCATGACCAGTTTGGCAGTGGGTCAGGGATGGTTTGGGGAGGCATATCCCAGGAGGGTCGTACAGACATGTGCCAGCCAATAGTACCCTGACTGCTGTTACCGGGATGAAATACGCTGGTGCAGTGGGCCCTGGGTTCCTCCTGGTGCAGGACAATGCCCGGCCTCATGTGGCCAGAGTGTGTGGGATTTTATGTATCAGTGCATGTGTTGCCTCTAAGTAGCATCACAGACTGTCCAGGAGCTCACAGATGCCCTGATCCAGGTCTGGGATGGGGGGGCCTTACATACTGAGATAAATTATAAATTATGAGTGGCTGTTATGAAATTCACACAAGTTGGAACAGCCTATGATTTCAATTGTTAATTTTTATTTTTATTTTTATTCCATCCCTCAGTTGGTTGGTGATTTTGGTCTCCATTGCCCGTTGTTATTTAATTTTGTTCTCAACAAATTACACAATGTACAGTAAAGATTTTGATCTTTAATATACGATTTAAGTGTTCCGTTCACTTTTTGAGCAGTGCTATTTTTCATACCAAGTTAAATTGTCGTTGTCTACCATATCTTTCCCTATTTTTTCAGGAAGAATATGTTCAGGAAGGCATTAAGTGGACACCAATTGAATATTTTAACAATAAGGTTGTGTGCGACCTCATCGAGAATAAGTTGGTGAGCTCAAAATGACGCAAAATCTCCATGAGAATTTTCAACGATGCATCAATATTCTGCTAGCGGCTAGCGCTCAACCTCTTTTCAACCATCCCTCCAGAACCCACCGGGCATCATGAGTGTGCTGGACGATGTGTGTGCCACCATGCACGCCAAGGGAGAGGGGGCGGACGGCACCCTGCTCCAGAAGCTCTCGGCGGCAGTGGGCACTCACGAACACTTCAACAGCTGGAACTCTGGCTTCGTCGTCCATCACTACGCAGGCAAGGTGTGTACTAGGAGAGGACGCAGGGCCATGTCACTCTTTAAAAGCAGGTTATTCTACTCTGTGCCGAGGTAGATAGGAAGTGGCTGGGAGGGCTGGTTTATAGAGTTGAGGTACTGTGGGTTTGAATGTTGAGGTTTACGTGTCTCATCTGCCACCTCAGGTTTCTTACGAAATAAATGGCTTCTGTGAGCGAAACCGGGATGTGCTTTTCAATGACCTCATTGAACTCATGCAGAGCAGCGAACAGTAAGTATACTTTAACATTGACATGACTGTTATTGGTTTAGTAAGCTGAAGGTTAAGCTGAATGTTATGGGTTTAGTAAGCTGAATGTTATTAGTTTAGTAAGCTGAATGTTATTAGTTTATTAAGCCGAACGTTATTGGTTTAGTAAGCTGAATGCTATTGGTTTAGTAAGCTGAATGTTATTGGTTTAGTAAGCTGAATGTTATTGGTTTAGTAAGATGAATGTTGTTGGTTTAGTAAGCTGAATGTTATTGGTTTAGTTAGCTGAATGTTATTGGTTTAGTAAGCTGAATGTTAATTGTTTAGTAAGCTGAATGTTAATGGTTTGGTAAACTGAATGTTAATGGTTTAGTAAACTGAATGTTATTGGTTTAGTAAGCTGAATGTTAATTGTTTAGTAAGCTGAATGTTAATGGTTTGGTAAACTGAATGTTAATGGTTTAGTAAACTGAATGTTATTGGTTTAGTAATCTCTTGACTCTGGATCATTTATGCTCGGCCTGTTGCTTTCTTTCCAGTTGATCTGTCATTTAACCAAGTATGAATACCCATGAACCTGTGAGGTATAAGGCAGAGCACATGCTGTTTAAAAATAATATTTATAATAAATATTTTGATATCCTTTTTCCCTCATCTTCAGCAATGGGGGACTATAACTATGGAAAGTATTATATTCTACTAGTTATACTTCTAATTGAATGGAATGGTCCTCGGGTGGTCCATTGGGCTCGGCTCTGGTGCACATGTCCTTCTGCAGCATTGGTCGGAACCGCCCATTGCTCTTATAGAAGAAACCCTTTCCTCTACCTGTATAGAGTGTATTCACTTTTTTATTTCGACTGAGAGATTTGAGCTTCAAAACATTCCACCCTTGAGGGCTCCTGACTGGGACTGCTAGCAGTTGGCTGGGTCATTGCAAGGCCAGGGTTTAAATCCTGATAGTGGAATATCCCAGGGGTTCGGCGGGGGCTGTCACAATTCACCACCCTTGTCTGGGTTAGGTGGGTAGTATTCAAATATAGATTTTTAGCCTTGTGAGCGCAATTAAGGTAGAAGGCCAATGAATGGGGTCAGTAAAGCAAAAAATCGAGACTTCCTGGTTGAACACGAAGTGCGATAAGAACCAGAACAGCTGCCTTGGAAGCGTTGGAGCAAAGATGGAAATGAGGTGTAGTTAGCCGTTAACAGATATAAGGCCTGGGAAATAAAATAACATCTTGCCCCTACAGCGACTTCATCTGCAGCCTCTTCCCAGAAAACCTCAACACAGACAAGAAAAGCAGGCCCACGACGGCTAGCTCTAAGATTAAGGTAACAGTGGGTTTACACTGGGGTTTCCGAGTGTAGCAGCAGCTCTCCACTAGGCTCGAGGTTGCTGGGGCTTACATCCATCTCTTACTGTATGTTCTCTGTGCAGAAACAAGCCAACGACTTGGTGAACACACTGATGAAGTGCACCCCCCACTATATTCGATGCATCAAACCCAACGAGACCAAGAGACCCAAGGACTGGGAGGAGAGCCGGTGCGTCTCTCCCGTATCCCAAAACATACATCACACGCAACAGCATAGCACTTGAAGTATTCAGCAGGGAGCTATGATGGTGTAGTCTGAACATAGAACATAGTTGGAACGTAGTTGGTATTGAACATGTGCATCTATGTGTGTGCATGTGTATGTGTGTGTGTGTGTGTGCTTGATTTTAGAGCCAAGCACCAGGTGGAGTATCTCGGGCTGCGGGAGAACATCCGTGTACGTCGTGCCGGCTTTGCCTATCGCAGGGTCTTCAATAAGTTCCTACAGAGGTGAGTGTTACTCCTTATTGAGTAACCAGGACAGGTGACTACCTACGGTGTTTTCTCTTCTGGATGCCTGACCGTCTGTACGTGTCTGTTACGTGTCTGTACGTGGCCTTCAGATATGCCATCCTGACGGCGGAGACGTGGCCGGGCTGGCGAGGGCCGGAGCAGCAGGGCGTCCTGCATCTCCTCCGCTCCGTCAACATGGACCCAGACCAGTACCAGATGGGCCGATCCAAGGTCTTCGTCAAGGCCCCGGAGTCGGTAGGGACCCAGTACATTGTGAACTACATATACATTCTGTCCATTTGGCAGGAGTTACTTTAGATGCTCTGTTAAAAAGTAGGATTTCAATAGTTTTCAGGTAATGGGCAGGGACTCAGCTTCAAGGGGAAGCTAGTTCCATCAATGGGGTGCCAGGACAGAGAAGAGCTTTGACTGGGCAAAGTTGGAGCTTCCCTCCTGTGGGAGTGGGACGGCCAAAAGCACAGATGTGGCAGAACAAAGAGATTAGGTAGGGATATACAGTTTAAACATTGGCCGAAGATTGGGGGGGGGGGGCAGTTCAGTGGAGGATGTGCAGGAAGGGAGCAACATGGGAGAACCTTGAACACCTGGCGGACTGCAGCGTTTTGGATCAGTTGCAGGGATTTCATGGCACAACCAGCGACCCATGTCAACGCTGTGTTACAGTGGTCAACATTGGAGATGGATAAGTGCTTGGCTTAGTTACTTGTGCCGCGTCTCTACAAATGTTGTAGAGCATGAACCTGCAGGAGAAAATCCCTGCTTACATTTCTGTGGACAGCAGCACAGTGTCCGTGGTCTCGCTAACGCTCTTAGCGCTCTGTGTGTACTGGTTCATCTGAATAGGACTCAATGGGAATTAATGGCCCATTTATAACATGTATTATCCAAAAAGATGTCTGATATTGCGGCTGTACATGGTAAATAATTTCATGTCTAAAAATGTTTCGCTTTAGCTTTTCCTACTGGAGGAGATGCGGGAGAGAAAATTTGACACGTTTGCCAGGACCATCCAGAAGGCCTGGCGGAAGTATATCGCCAGGAGGAAATATGAACAGATGAGGGAGGAGGGTGAGTGTAATAATGCTCTTGGAGGGTCTAAGCATACATATGAGAGGATCCTTCTTAGAGGGTCTTACGCAACAGAACCATGAAATTGTTTGTCTCCCATGTTGTCCCCAGCATCAGACATCCTGTACAACTCTAAGGAGCGGAGAAGGAACAGCATCAACAGGAACTTTGTAGGCGACTACCTGGGCCTGGAGCAGAGACCTGAACTCAGACAGTTCCTGGCCAAGAGAGAGCGAGTAGACTTTGCCGACTCCGTCAACAAATTTGATCGCCGATTTAAGGCGAGCCTTCACCACCTTCATTGATATCCCAGTGGAAACTGGTTATATAAACTTCTTCCATCTATAACGTTTAAAAATCATTATTAATGAATGGCTCGGGTCATGACATTTTGTTGGTTACATTCTGTGTAAGCCGCCAACACTGGATCCAGCAAAAGAGCCTACACTTATTTCTTAACCTCTGGCAATGTAATGCTTACCTTTGTGCCATTCCATGTCATTCAATGGACTGCAGCTGCTATAATTTAAATTAAATACTTTGACTGGTATTGTATTTTTTTTTTTTTATATAGTTCTTGCTCAAGAACTGCATTACAGTTTTTTTGACCTGGCTCTGGTAATAGATCTATAAACTTTTTTGATTAATTGATTACTGGTCATCTTCTCTAATTTGACAATGATGGTGAATCTAGTATACCGGTTGCCTGGCCATTCACAGACATTAATTCTCAATCTTTCTCATTGTTTGTCTCCTTATAGTCCATCAAAAGAGACTTGATTCTGTCTCCTAAGGGCATATACCTGATAGGCAGAGAGATGGTGAAGAAGGGGCCAGAGAAGGGACAGATAAAAGAGGTGTTAAAACGAAAGCTGGAGTTCCAGAATATCCACTCTGTCTCTCTCAGGTAAAGATTTTTTCTTACTGAAGAAATTCACTCCAAATGTATTTGGACCAAAACCATTTCCTTGTTTTCAAGCACTTTGAATTTGAAATGGAACAATGACAATGCGGTTACATTTTGTACATAGTTTTAGAGTATATATATTTGGTCAGATTAACATCATGTACAATCAAAGAGTCTACTAGCCTCTACTGAGACCATTTTCAGCTATTGCTTGTTTTGGGGCCTTATGCCGTAAAAGGAATACTCAGTTGAATTCAGATCTGTTAATTAACTTGGCAGTCAATAACACTCTTCGGCTTTGAAAAACTTCTTGGTAGCTTAAGCATTGTGTTAGGGGTTATTGTGCAAAATCAAGCACTAGAGTTGAAAAATTCTGTTATATCAGATCAGACAAGTGTCTGTACACTTCAGAATACAACCTACAATCCAAGCTGTGGTGAGCATGTATTAATGAAGACCAGTGAGGCAGTTTCAGTTGCATGACCAAGATAAAACACCATGTCAGAACCCCCCGATCACTCTGCTACAGGTTTATTTTCATCTTATCTGGCCAGTGGCTATAATACATTGCTACTTTTAAGTCAACTTTTACTCTGTTTGTGAGGCCCACTAGTTGTTTGCGTTTTTTGATATCCCCTCTGAAGTTATGCTGCTAAACTCTTCTGAATGTTGTAATGTCCCCTCTGAAGTTATGCTGGTATACTCTTCTACATTTTGTGATGAGTCCTCTGAGGTTATGCTGGTGTACTCTTCTGCATTTTGTGATGTCTCCTTCTGAAGTTATGCTGGTGTACTCTTCTGCATTTTGTGACGTCCCCTTATGAACTTATGCTAGTGAACTCTTCTGCATTTTGTAATGTCCCCTCTGAAGTTGCTGGTGTACATATCTATGTCTACCTCCTAGAGACGACCACTATACTGGTAATTTTTGGTCTTCCAGGTTGTTTGCATTTGCTGTGCTCAACAGTGGTTTTTTTATTCTTCCTTATGTACCGTCAGGTTGATTTTATCAAGGCTAATGGACTGATTTATTTGTCTTATGGTGGCCAGCTTGTCTTTCACATCTATGGTTCTCCTGTTGTAAGACACCAGCCACAGTCCAAATTCAAATGCAAAGCTCAAAATAGGTCAGGACAACTGACATGCACCAACTATGCTAACAAACATCCCCAGCCTGTGGGGTTAATTGTCCACATACTTTCGGTAACCTAAAATCTGGGGTTTATGTACAAAATATGCTGTCATTTTAAAATGGTCATTATAAATAAAAACGGATTACACTGGATCTTTCTAAACTCCCTCTGAGCAATATTGGACTTCTATGACTAGGGTGTGGGTGTGATTCCTGTGTTCAACCAATACCAATCTCCAATTTCTGTCCTTCTCCCTCTCCCTATAGTATGAGACAGGATGACTTCTTCATCCTGCATGAGGCTCAGTATGACAGTCTGCTGGAGTCCAACTTCAAAACGGAGTTCCTCAGCCTGCTCTGTAAGCGCTACGAAGAGATGACCAAGAACAAGCTGTCTCTTTCCTTCAGTGACAGGTATGACTACGTAGATATTGGATTGGGACATCCGTCCTGAAAGACTTCCTGCCCATCGTTTTGTTGATTGGAGTAGCTCCAGACCAGAGCTCCTGGTAACACCCCTGTGGCTCAATGTAGGCTGGAGTTCCGGGTGAAGAAGGAGGGCTGGGGAGGAGGGGGAACACGCATGGTGGTGTTCCAGAGGGGGCAAGGGGACCAGGCCGAGATCAAAGCAGCTGGAAAGACCCTCACCGTCTCGGTGGGAGACGGGCTGCCAAAGACCTCCAGTAAGTTATGGGAGAAGAGAGAAGCAGGAGGAGCGTACTAGATACAGACACGGTGTCTTCTTCATCTTGTTGTTCATTTTGTCAGAGCCCACCAAGAAGGGAGCTCCCCAGAACTCCGGGGGACGTGGGAGTAAGCCTCCCACCAAAGGTAAACACGTCCATCTGTCCAGCCGTGTTCCTGTGTCATGAACAGACCTCACTCAGTTAACATGTACTTGCGGTGCTTATTAAGAACTGTGACTCAACTCGACAACTCGACAACACGGACGATGAGATATTCGAAGACGGCATGCTGGATGTATTTGCATTGTGCCGACTATGCTCCTCTTCTGTGACTAGGACACCAGAACGGTGCGCCCAGAGGCAGAGGGGCTCCACAGCCCAAGCACACAGAGCAAACCTATTCCTCCCCCCAGAAACAGAGCCGACCCCCAAGTGCGGCACTCCCCAGACTTGGCTCCAAAAACCCCCGACAAAACCCTGCTCCGACTCAGCAGGGCAACCTGGACTTCCTCAACGTGCCTGACCAGGGCGTGTCGGGGTGAGCTCACTGAACTGAACACACAGAACGGCATCCGCGGATGAAGGGTTGAATTTGAGCTCCTTTCTCTCTTTCTCCCCATCTCTCCCATCCCACTCTCTCTCTGTGTCCAGGATGCAGAGGAAGAGAAGTATCAGTTGCCAGCGGCCACCCCCAGCCCCATCCAGCCGGCCCAAGCCACAGCCCCGTCCCACAGGACCTCGTTGCCGGGCGCTGTACAAATACACTGGCCAGGACACCGATGAGCTCACCTTTGACATAAATGATGTCATTGATCTGCTCAATGAAGGTGAGCAACTAGTCAGTAGGAAATATGTTATTATAGTACGTGATTGTCTATTTGTGGGTGAATGGGTCATTCTCAGCAAACGGGAAGAAGGGGAGCCTATAGCGCCTACTGAGGTGTGTGATGATTGGAACTACTCCCACCCCAGCTGATGTATGGCATATGTCTACCATGCAGAAATAGAAGTCAAACCACATGTGGTACACACAGTGAAATCTCCTTTTGTGTGTAGGTGATACGCAACTTCTTTGCATTATCTAAGGTCTCTTACATAGCATAGACCCAGTATTACAACAATAACAACAGAATAAATAAATAAAATAGAAACGAAAACATGCATTAAGAAACAGAATAATCAAATATAATTTGTAAGAAATTGAAAATGTCAAAAAAAATTGAATTTGGGTGTCAGCAACATGAAAAACCTTTTGATGAACAGTGTAATACATATTGTGGGCACTTAAGTGACTTTAGAGTGTGTATTGCGTAGGGTTTGTCATTTATGTCTGCGTTGTAAACATACAGCTCTGGAAAAAAATAAGAGATCACTGGACATTTTTCTCTCCTTCTTTCTCTTAAATTGAACTCTTCAGTTCCTCACTCAAAATGTTCTTTTTCAACTTTTTTGGAAGGAAAAGAAAAAGGTGTAGAGGTCTCCATATTTTTTCCAGAGCTGTATGCCATATGAGCAAATTAAATAGTAGACCACCTACTGATGTGTATGTCGCTACTGCACAAGTACTGAAGGCTGGTCTTGAAGAACAACATCACTTAATGTTCACAACTGTATTGTTTAAAGCGTAACACTTCACCTTTAATATGTTTGATGAATAGCTCTTCATAATTGTGTGTTTCCCTGTAGATCAGTCTGGCTGGTGGAGAGGCAGGTTTCGTGGCAAGGAGGGACTCTTCCCTGGAAACTATGTGGAGAAAATATAAACGTTTGTCATATGGCCTAATACATTTAATGTATAAAATAGGTATTACTCTTCACTGCTAAGCAACCATGAGCAGTATATAAGCCAAACAGTAATTAGAAGAGAATATCTGATGCACAAGCATTTTAACAAGATCATCACATCGACACTTGTCCTGTTGTTGTTCTGAACAACAATATCAGTATGGAGAAAGGGACTTGTTGAAAAGCTGTTTTATATTGTCAGACCAGTTCACAAAAGAGCACTTTGATTCAAAGCTTTGTAATTCTAACTCAAAATAAGGTGCAATGAGTGGTCCAGCAGTCTGGACAGATGCTTCTGGAATGCCTCTGCAGTGTGGGTTTGAATCTTTCAGCAAAAAAAAACTATTTAACACATTAATGTCCAGTAAAGCATAAAATAAATATATGTAAAGCACGATGCAATGTTGCCCTAAGTTAAACAAGTTGTTTAAGCCGCTTTCTCCAGTGAACATGCATGGCTAAAGCATGGATTCACATCCAGCAATTTCAGCACGAACAACGAAACAAATCTCCTTGATCTTTCATATCAAAATGAAGGATAAAACTGCCCCCCAAAAATGATCTAAAAATGTAAATACCAATAGGATATAATAATTTTGTAAACAGTATTAATAAAATGCTTTGTGAGAACTGTGTGATAACTGTGCAAACAAATGTGATGTTCTGAAACTGGATGATTGTGACATTCCGTTGTTGATGTAAAAGCCTAAAGATACCACCGGGAGGCACTGTTGCGCCATTTCCCACTTCAATAAATCAAAGGCAAAGCGCACTGGACATAAAGGTTTGACTGATGTATGATAATACAAGTTTCTTTTGGATGTGTATACATAATAAATTATCTATACATTTGATGTACTACGGGAACTATGTTGGATTAGTAATATAATAATTAACAAGTCAATAGTAATCGTTTATAACGTTTGTAAATAACTTGTTTACAATAAATTGTTTTAATTGGAGGATAGTTCTGGAATGCCTAAACAAATGCTTTACACTGTTGTTATCTTCCTTTCCAGTGGACGGGGTCAAAATAAAATCACGTATTATTGAAATACAAATGACTGGTGGACAGAAGAAGTGCGGCAGATTGTTCTTCAGAGAACTGGTCCAGCAGATGAGCTCTGACGGAAGCTAGGAAATTCACATTAATGCGGCCTTAATGATAGACTGAATCATCACAATGGTCAGCGTGTGTGGCTGCAGGTTTTTAATAAGCATAGTAAGAATTACTATTAACCTACATTTAATGGTTGAATCTTTGGTTTCTTCAACTAACACTGAAAAAACATTTACGTTGACAATATACAGTGTTGGATATTAATCTTTTAATTTAATGTTCATTCTAAATTAATAATAAGTAGAAATCCATTAACAGCCACACGAAATATATATGAGGTGCATGCTAAACATACCTGTTTAGATGAGTGTATAGGCTTTTGGCACTTGTACCTGTGGAGACAATAGCCAGTTGCTGAGCAGGATCCCCAATCATGTTTTGTCGGTCGATAGTAGAAGAGCTGGTCTCAACCTCCTTCACCATTGAAATTTATATCAACGAATTTTTTAAATATATATATTTTTTAATGAATGTAAATATATAGGTATATAGTGGGGATAATGTAGACTAATCCAAGCTGAATGTAGACTAATCCAAGCTGAATTTATTAGTGCCTATTTTAGGTGGCTAATTATGCCAGCCATTAATAATGAAGGATACACTCCAGTGAAAACCATTACACCAGTGCTGACTTGACCTTCTAGTCAAGCCGAATAACCTCCAGCTCCGATGAAAACTGTCCGGAATCTTCTTGCTTTTAGAATACATGTATAATACAACAGAAACACGCGGGTACTGAACGACTGCCTACGGTTGACTTCGTTCAAAAGCAAAGGGCATTGATGTGACATACGAGCAATGTCATGTGGCCTTACATTCGTGCGCTTGTGCCACTCCAGCTCCGTACTACTAGTCATATAGAGAATAATGATCAGCTGGTTGCAGCATTTGCTACGTTTACGTAGCATATGCATTCAACCAATTTTGAAACTATAATTTCAAACAAATTATACCGAATAAGGAACAAATAATTAAATACTTCGACTTTGAATGATACTTGTTTAATTGAAGTGCGTTGCCTGTTCCTGAGGTTGGAAATCAGGTTTTACGTTCCTGTGTAAAATGTAAACACGCTCACTTGTTTCCTACTCAACTTAAAGCCACATTCTGAACTGACCGGTTAATAACAAAGGCAACGATGTGTCATTTTCACAAAAAACTATCTCTTGGCATACACATGGGCGTGCTATAACAGACTCGTGCAACAGGATCAGGAGCATTTCGTCCTTCTACTTAAAATCCACGAGATTCTTGGAGAGGAAAGTAGTTGGGGTTGGTTCAGAAAAACAACATGGGAGGTAAGATATAAAACAATTTAATCTAGTCATTTCGTATAATGGTCATGTACAATCATACATAATTGTGTGCTGTTTTACTTTAAGTTGTTATCACACTTTCAACCTGCTTACATTATGTAACATAATAATTGCTTTGGTTCTAATGTTAAAGCCTTATACATATGGATGATTCAACAGGCAACTAACAGTTTTCCCAACTCTGTTTCTAATGTATTTATTATGGAAGCTTACATTCACATACTACACAATAACTTATGCTGCTAAAAATACAACAGGCGGACTGAATTGAATGCAATAATTCAGTATAACACAGCAACTCTGAAGAAAACCATGTTGGTGATAGTAGATAAGAGTATGATAAGGCAGCCTCTCCTGGATATTTCCTTATCTTTACTTATCTTTTAAACAGAGGGGAAAACGGACAACTGACATTTCCCTAAAGCCTGTCGCTGATGAACACAGAACTGTTTAAAAGGCTACATCCAAATGATTAGCGTTACTGAGTTCATTGCCGGAAGGCCAACATGCTACAGAAAAACAATACCCGCTTATCCTCTACTTTCTGGTTCCTACTCCCAGGATTATTTTCCAGTGAGCAGATGACAGGTATGCTCGCCTATGAAAGCTCAGACCTGGACTGGTGTGAGGAAAACTATAGGCACTCTGAACACATAGTTGAGTACTTCAACACTGTAAGTGTACAGTATTTATTTCTTACAGCGTGCATGTAAAACAAAGAGGACACTTGGGCCAGCCGAGTTGGCTCAGTGGGTGATGCTCTCTCGTTGTATCCGTCAAAACCCCAATTATTTTGTTCCACAGGTGAGCAGCCTCTTCTTCTTTGTGATCTCCCCCATCATGCTGTACCTGCTCCACCCCTATGCCAGGGAGAGGAACCTGGCCGTTCACATGGTCTGGATCATGATGATATTTGTGGGTGTGTCCACTCTCATTCCCACAGTTCAGGCCGACCTTCAATCGGTTATGAGTCCACTCCCAAGGTGGACGGGTTAGCATGTTAAATTCCATAAAAGCTCCTAACCTCTAACCCAGGGATATTAGCTAGGGACCATTGAGCTGGGCCTTAACGTGTGTCCCTTTCAAACAGGTGTCTTCTCGGCCTACTTCCACATGACCCTTAGCTTCATGGGCCAAATGCTGGATGAGCTGTCCATCCTGTGGGTTATTGGGCTCTGCTATGCCCTCTGGTTCCCATGCAGTCTCTTCCCCTCCTTCATCAAAGACAGGTAGGTCACTGTAGCACTTGCTCCAGGCTTCTGCAGCCCAACCTGTGGAAACGCCGCAATTAGCAGGAAGAAACCGTAAATGTTTCAGCATAGCAAATGGTGTGTGGCTATCAGATATCTTTAACCGTCCATTAGAGTAAATGTAATTCTTGTTCATCTGTTCTACGGTTTGTCAGCACATGATGGGGCCCCAGGGGGATAGTGTTCTAAAAGTCACTGCCTCGCGGTGTTTCTGCCTAACTGAGGCTGTGATTTTTCTACCCTGGTCGCAGCTTACAGACAGTGCCCTCAGGCCTTAAATAATGCTGTATAAATTGGCTTGGCATTGCTGAGTCAGTATGGTCGCAGTGTTCATACAAGGACCGATCTTGGAAAGGGGTTGCCTTATCTTGTTGCACTCTAGCAATTCCTATGGTTGGTCGTTTGGCTGCATGCTTTAGTTTTGTTGTTAGCTGGAATTAGTACAAAACAAATCCTGGTTGAGCGAGCAGACTGATAAGAAGTGTGTCAGGGTGTGCATCAAAGTAAATGCCTTCTATCTTCCCTGCAATAAAGTAGTTATGTGAATCTAGTCTGGGGTAAACCAGAATGTGCCCCTTTTACATCATCTGGCAAAAGCCGGAATGGAAGAGAACATTAATCTGCACTGCTCTGTTAAGTTTGCAACATGGTGCATTGTCCAAAAATGTTTTTTAATTGGAGAGGCTGATGAAATGTTTTATTAAAAGAAACAACTTCAATTGGTAAAACCTCAAATCCCTATTACCTAACATGACTCTCCCTCTCTCTGGCTCCCCCTGCAGGACGACTTTCTCGCGACTGGTCATGACTGTAACTGTAGTCACTACACTGTGCTCCTTTGTCAAACCCACTGCCAACGCCTACATCCTCAACTGCTTTGCCCTGCACATCATCTACTCATTATGCCTCGAGATGAGGGTGTAAGATAATTCAAACAATTGCATACTAGTCACACCTTCGGTTCACTGTCTGATAGCAGCTAATAACTGACGGCCTCCTGTCTCTGTTTCCCAGTTGTACTGACCAGAAGGTGCTGCGGCTATGCTGGTCTGCGGTTGCCCTGTGGGTGCTGGCCATCTGCTGCTGGATAAGTGACCGTTTTGGGTGCAGTTTGTGGCAAAAGCTCAACTTCTGTTACCTCCACGGCATTTGGTATGAGTCGATATACGGGGCAACATTGTTAAATGGACGTTAGATGGGACAGTTTCTTTATGATGTACTGACTGACATATGTCTGCTCCCTCTTTAGGCACATCCTCATTGTGATCTCTGTAGCCTATGCAAGCACCCTAATAGCTTACTTGGATGCAAAGTATGAGATACCCTATTCCCTGCCAGACCTTCAGTATTGGCCCAGTGACAACTGGGTCTTTGGCTTGCCTTACATTGTCCTCAAAGGAACCACCAAGACTCAGAAAAGATGCTAATATAAATCCTTCGACAGACCACTTGAAGGCTTTGTTGATGGAATATGCAATGTAGTGCCATGCCAGCAAAGATGCCTTTTTTACTTAGCCATTGTTGGAGAAAGGGCTGCAGATTGCTTGTGATTTGATATGGTCGTACTTGAATTTTATTAAGGTTGTATAACATTTTCTAAATAGCTTAATGAATGTTTTTGTATTGATTTTGTATACATAGATATTTACATTTAATAACATTGCTGGATAAGTTACACTAGTAATCGATCCCTGATCGATACATCCTAGGTAATAAGGTTTTTCTGGAATGGAACATTACTGATAAAATAATAGATATCTAATTCATCATTAGTATACAATGGGTAAAGCCCTTCCTTGAAATTGACTAACATAGTGACATTTCAACATATACTAAATGAGTGTGATAACCAATCATCTCTTTAATGTATACCCTTCACAGATAAGAGTTTGCCACTCGGGAGATGTCACAAGGTCCTTCTGTACCATAATAAATTATGTTCTAGCTTTTACTAAAACCGATCAAAAGTATTGAATATTTTTGTTTACTGTGAAGCATTCAAAATAATCAATGCATATCTTTATATCTGTAAAACATGAAACTACACAGCTACAACAAGTAAAAATACTACCCTTAGTGCTTACAAATAAATGTTTTGCAATATAACTGACGTGTATGCATCCTTAAAAATGACAGTTAAGTAAAATGCAACACTTATTGTTTGTTATGTTTTTGTAAGTGTTTTCACTTTGCCAAGGAACAGAGCCTGTTTTTCTATAACAGTTTTCTATAACAGTTTGTATTGTTCTTCTATCCAAAACCGCTTTGTTTAGATGTGATTCCATTATTGTCTATTTAAGGATGATATATAATTACGTTAACTATTGTTACTATGTGTTAACTATACATCGCTCAGTTTTTTTAGTGAAGCTTATTACGATATTATTGCAGAAACTGTTGATACCATGTTATGTTTGTTATGTGGCTTTCTACCTCTATGAGAGCAATAACATTATTATATTAATAATATTACCAGTTTGCGCGTTGCTGAGTGCCTTTGTGTCATAGGTGCTTTGAGCAATGCATTGATTAAATACGGCAAAGAAATGTGTTTGAGGTTTGAAGCATTTACTCTCATTCGTTTGCAAAAAATAAGCACACACCGGATTTCTATTTCACTCTCTGTTTGATTTTATGTAAGTGTTTAAACCACCTTCAGGTTTAAAATAAGGTGCAGACTACAAATGTGAAGCATTTTATTCTATATTTATACATGAAAAATACAATGGATAAAATTAGCGACAACAGTGACATCTAGCGTAGAGATTGTAGTATTTCTTTTGTAAATCCTGTAAAGTTGTAAATAATACCTAATGATATACATAGTTAACATCAATTACTACAACCTCTTTGAATGATGCATGTTGTGTGTGTGTGTGTTTGTGTGTACAATTCCATTCATGAAAATGGTAATGTTGGTTTAATCGAAACATGGTGATCACCATATTAGTGGTTAAGCAAAAGAGGAAGTAATAATATTTATGGTTAGAAACTATTGTTAAAGTTAAATCCATGCATCAAACAACTGGCATCAACAATGGATCAGTGTGACTCTGAGCCCAGGATTAAGAGACTCTGACCATGGTAGTCACATGGATCTGACCCAATATGGGAAATCACACCTGTGTCCATGTGAAGTTGGGGACGTTTTCTATTCTATGATGCTTTTGTTTAGACGATACACCACCACATTTGAACTGGAAGAAAAAGACGGAGACGTGTATGGTTCGTTCATACTACATCATATTTAAACAACAAAGACGAATCACACTACTGCCTGAGTTCATGTTTCTAATTTTGTCCGCAAGGTAGAATAATGAACACAGATTCCGTTTGTGCGTACACCAGGCTACGTGAACAAGCGGTTTTGGGAGTAAAATACTATTGACTATAGACGTTGCCTGCTCCATCTAGGTAGCCTTCCTGCTAGTTAGTTAGTTATTTGGTTAATTTATATTTAGTTCGCCTTCATAGAAAAAACACGTGAAATGTCAGTGGTTTTTGGCAGTTCACATGTAAAAAAAGATATACATGTGAAATTGGCACATGTGGTTCCACATGTGAATGTTTCCCCGTGGGTATTTTTCACAAATAACCCATAAAACCAAAACGTGCCGATCTACAATAAACGTTTTGAGTGAGAAAACTGACCATATCTGTGATACGTGTAATGCAATTTATTATGAAATAGATGATGCTTGTTATTTTAGTTCCTGTATACATTTTCAATTGACATATACTGTTCCAGCTAGCAATAACCCGTGCGTCCGCACGATGTTTTTTTTGCGTTGGCGGTCCATCTACAAGCCGATAGTCGGCACTGACTCAAGAGTTTCACGGATGCAACATTATGTGTTTGACAATCAGATCCCGAGCACTGTAATATACCGCATACTATACTGCATATACCGTAACTCAAGGGCCGGAGGCAGAGTCAATTCACCATTGTTTTTATTCTGCACTTGCTGACTAACATAAAGCAGTAGCAACTATTATTCTAATGAAGCCCAATAGGCAATGTCCCACGGGTCTATTTAATGATAAGCAGTTTTTAGTGTTACCTCAAAGCAAAAGATGATACAGAAGACAAATCAAAACCGTTTTAAAAATAGAATCTAGTCTACTACTTCTACTAATCTACTTCTTAAAATAAATAGTGCTGAATTGTATTAGTTTATATATAAATAGATGAAATTACGCCATATTCGTGGATTTTATCAATGTGCATTCCACATTTGAGTGTACATCGTAATCTCATCCAGTCACTCGCAGAAGCTACAGAAAATACTTGAATTGTATTTGTCTCTCATGAAACGTCCCACCTCTTAAGTGCTACGGTTGGTTAAGTACAAATGGATATTATTTAAGCTTACCTGATTGGATGACAATGCTTTCTGTTATGGTTGCGTGCCAGCAGACGTCTGGAAGGGGAGGGGTACTGTCTAGCTTCCGGTTTTAGGCTGAAATTGACACACAATGAGGAGCAGGGAACAAACTCGCGAAACGCCGCTGTAAATAAATAGAACAATCACTGAAGCCACGGAATCATGGAGAATCAGGTAAAGTCACTTGTGTGTCCACTCATGAATCCTGAACTTTAAACCAAAAAAAGTGTAAAAGGCTTTCCCCGGGACAGGAATGAATGTCTGGTGGTCGAAAAAAAAACTGCTAATCGAACTCATAGTTGGCTCATAAGCTATGCTAGCTAGCCACACTCGCATAACGTTACATCGGTATTTGACATAGCGAGCTGGCTAACGTTAGCTCCACTCAGCATTGCTAGTTAGCCACACAATCAGAGACGGGCAAACAAAGGTATTTCTTGTCTGGTAGTGTATTATGGCCGTGTTTATTTACAAAGTAAGATACATGTGTACATACTCCTTACCTTACTCACAACCTACTTTAGCCTGGGCTATTAGCTACCTGCTAGGGTTTTCGGCCCTTCACTACGTAAATAGCGGTTACAATGCGCCGGTGGAAAGGATTGCTCTTTCCAGGTCCGTGTGAAGGGGAGGGAAGGAGGACGAGTGTATAGCGGCGAGTAATTGGAATTGAAAACCGGGAATCACATCACCAGTTTAAAGCCATAGAAGAGATTTGAAAATTCTTGATACACATTCCTTGTCTATCATAGCTTGATACTCTGCGATTAAAGGAAACTAAAGAAAGAAACGTCCATGCACAATGTCCACTTAAGATCGATGGCCATAGACAAACATTAGTAGGCCATATTATTTTTCAATATCTTGTCAGTAAGTGTGACCAGGTCTTTCTTTAGGTATTAGTTATCTAGCTCATCGTGGGAATGAACTAAATTTCCATATCAAAGTCATGGTATAGACTTCTGGGACATGTCTCCAACAGTGTTACACCTTTGAACCCTACCGTGAAATTCTGTTACAAGGAATGTCTCATGTTTTTTTGGCCTAATAAACTCAATTGCTCAATGTGGCAACCTATATAAGACTATACTTCGTCAAAAACCTGGAAACAACTACAAAGATATTATAATTTTGTTTCTTCCTATTCATGTTTATGGGATATAGACTTTGTCTATATAATCCTATATGTTTGTTCTGGAGTATACATCATCATCTGGTCGAGAGGCCAAAATCTGGCCTCTGGCTGCATGCCTTTTTTCCTGACATTTCATGAAGAACACTGATGTCTCTTTGACATTATGTTGTCCAAGCTGTGCTTTATCACTGCAATTGCTCCCATGTCCTGAATCACAATTCCGTTCACAATAATGACCACAAGGTTTGGTCATGGTCATGTGGCTTTGTGATGGAATAGTAACCTTCTTTGTAATTGGACGAGGAGTCTGTTGTCGGTGAGAGCTGTGGTGTCTAGTCGGCCTGCCCACCTGTATACTGAGCTCAAAGTGCTGCAGGTGTGTTTTCTCTTGTGGTCTGTTGATAGAGTCGTTCGCTGTCTGCATGCAGCCGAGGAGGTTGTTTTCAGAGCGAGATGGATTGGCCTAGATGCATCGTTCAACTCTTTGTCTGTGGGCCTCATCAAAGGAGACTTTCAGGAGGTTTTTTTTCCCCCTAGTGGAGATTAACTTGGTCATGAGGGGTGTTATTTTCATGGCACGTGGGGGTTCATTGTTGTGAGAGCCTGCATGTCTGCCAATAAGTGCATTTCCCAGCAGAACATCCATCTGAGGGGAGGGGGGGGGGGGGGGGGGGGGGGTTGA
>JACXGK010002598.1:0-11532 GCA_016801125.1 Novumbra hubbsi | reverse complement strand
GCTGTACTTGGATGATGGCCGGTGATCCCGTTTGGTTGATGGGGGCGGTAGGCTGGTGGGCTTTATGGCTGCTGTGCTGACCCAGGGTGTGGTATCGTCTGGAGTTAAAGGGCATTACGGCAACAGTATGGCCGGCGAAACGCCGGGGTGGGGAGGGGCTTGTGTGTCTGAGGCTGGGAGTTCCAGACCAGCTCATCTAAATCCTGTCCCTTAATCCTTCTACTCAGTCACAGCTCACGGGCACTACAGAGAGAAGGGGCCAAAGCCTCACATTCTTCAGGCCTGGAAAGAAAGTTCCTTTTCTGTCCCCTCGTCTCCCCCCCCTGGAGTTCCTTCTTAGAAGCTGACCAACTGCTGTAACGTTTCATCTGTCCAAGGGCTGTCGTTGTTCCTGACATTTCAGTCCATGTAGCCTCTTTCCACTACATATCTGAGCTACACACCTTTTTTGCTTGTAGTCTGCTTGTACATTTTCACAAGTGTCTGTTTTTACTACTACATTTGAGAAGCTAATCATTTTTATATTGATTTTATTTCCCTGCATGTTTATGCTTTACGGAACAGAATAGTAGGGAATGATTGAGTTTTTGGTGAGAGAACAGTGGGTTGGATTTTGACCCGTTGACTTGCCCCAGAGGTGTGCAGAGCACTGGACCCTCCTAGGCTACAGAAGCTAATTGGTTTTCCTTGTGATGCAGTGCACCGTGCAGGTGAAGCTGGAGCTAGGACACAGAGCCCAGCTGAGGAAGAAGGTGACCTCGGAGGGCTTCACCCACGACTGGATGGTGTTTGTACGAGGTCCAGAGACGGGGGACATACAACACTTTGTGGAGAAGGTGGTCTTCCGGCTGCACGAGAGCTTCCCAAAACCCAAGAGAGGTGGGTTTGACAACATAGTTATAAAAACCGCACTTGCATACACATTCATTCATTGATTTTGTTGCCTCGTCTAATTTTTATATTAAGACAAAATACATACCATGTAAGAATGCGGCATATTGCCCTTGTGCATTACATTTTCTGGGTGGTTTAAAACATTGCGCATGAGGCAAAAATGTTCAGAGCTTTTAAGTGCTGGTGGTCAGTGTGGTTTAGGCCACTTGCTCTTGCTTCATTGTCTGTAAATATTAAATATATAAATATACTAAATATATAAAGGTATTATACCCTGACTTCTCATTGCAAGCTTTTGCAGTTTAAAGTCAAACTGCATGTGAACAAAACAATTAAATTCACAAATGAAAATATCATTCCATATACTCCTGTTCACTTTCCACTTTATTTAATTTGCTAAGCCGACAGCCCGGACCGGTCTGTGTTGCTGTGTAGTAGTGTGGTGGCTCCATAGCTATGTGTTCTAATAGGTGTCCAGGCAACTCTGGCTGCTTCAGAATAGCAGCTGACAATTTGCTAAATGACCATTTGAACTGGGTTGTACCCAGACATGATCGATTGATGTTATGACACTGCCATGGTAGTGTAATGGGGAAACTTTGAGGGCTTGCACAGTATTACTTACAACGTACTGCATAATGTACATGTTGCTTTGGGAACTTTCGCTCAGGACATTGTGATTTTCTTTATTTTTATTATTTTTTAATTAGTACTGAGCTTCACCAGAAATTATGTATTCGCTTGGCTTTTCATGTCCAGTCACATCTCACCTCATTAAGTTGCTGTAAAGCTTTGAGTCACTGTCTGCGTTCACTATGGTTTTCTTTGCTTCATGTTGTACTAACAGGTTTCCCTGGGATGCTGGCACTAGGTCACCATTAGCCTTCTAGTAATCACCATGGAGGTTATCCTCATGAATGTATCTTACTGAGCCTCTGTTGTATCTATAGTATGCAAGGAGCCACCATACAAAGTGGAGGAGTCTGGCTATGCTGGGTTCCTCATGCCTATCGAGGTCTACTTCAAGAACAAGGTGAGCGCTCAGTCAAAGCCTAAATAATAAATAATAAATCACTTTTTTTGCTCTATGGGAGGCTATTTTAGATGGCACAGAAAGTAGTTGGGGAGCCCTGTATGTGCATAGATGCTTGGTGTGTTACTGCTATACCACAGGATTTACACTATAATGTTGTTAGTGTGAAGAAGTTCCCTGGTGATCTAGTCCTTTTTCTGAATACGTATGTGATTCAGCTCTCCAAAGATTTGTTTAAATTATAGGGGCTGTCTGATACTTTGGCTACAATGTAAAACATTTTCAAACCACAGCCTTGGACTGGTGTCAGTGTAGTGCATATATGCATAGTCTTTTGAGTGGAATTACAACTGAACACAAAACCCCTAATTGCAATCTGGTGCCATTTTGAGTACTGCAAACTTTGCACACTTGGGCCCAGTAGCACTTTCAGTTGTAGATTCTTCGGCTTCGATTTGAGTGATACCTGTCAGAAATGCACATTGATTAGTTAGTTGCTAGGTGTCAGTAGAATGCTGGCCCAGGCCTGTCCTGCGCTGTCCATTCTGGTTGCAGGCCGGGCCCAATGTCTCAGAGGTACTGCCGAGCAGATAACATAGTGCACGTCTGTTATGTAATGCATAGTATTTGACTCGTTTGGCCTCTTGAGCTCTATTTGTATTTTTTGAGGATGCACTTGTTAAAAAAAAAAAAAAAAAGTCAATCTGGTAACGGAGCTGCTGGTGTTTGGTCATTTTATGCGCCTAGCATGAAATGTAGGTGCTGCATTTGATGATGCTAATTCAATCATACACAAGTTTCTTTTTTATATATTCTAAAAACTATCTTCATTTATTTATATAAATACATACATAACTTTCTGTAGTTTTATTATACAATGTCTCGATATAACTGTAGTAAATAAAGTATTAGACTTTATAAAAAAAAAAAAATGCAACAGTGAATAAATAACAATTGAAATGTAAGCCCAATCGGATTCAACATTTTTTTGCTTTTAAAGGTAATGGGGGTATTTTTCTGTGGGTCATTGTCTCTGTTGGTAGAGTTCCTCAACAGTTTGTGACATGCCACTGTTAGCCTATCATGTGACACTGGTGGTTGTTATTCTATGGCTGTGTAGCAAAACTGGCTTGGTTGCTGGCCTTGTGTATAAACTGTCAGCTGTCTCTGTCTGGTTGGGTCTTTTTTTCTTGTTACTGTAGCTCCTGTCTGTGGAAGAACACACTAATTTTCTGTGGTCTATGAGCATACTATGTTTAAACTGTCCCCCGTTCTGTCTCTGTGTCCTGAAGTGCTTTCAAAGTGTTGAGTGATAAGAAAGGTTCCCTTTGCCTTAGTCTGGCTGGTGTGCTTTCCCAGTGGGGAATGTTAGCATTGATCAGTGTGTGTTCCAGGTATGCGTCTTATTGACTCGGCAGGGTATCGCTTATTCTTTTTTGTTTAGCTGATAAGATGCGTCTGATAAAGACTTAACTTTCGGAAGCGCCCGGCTGATTAGATATGTAAACTCGTTATTCACAGGAGGAGCCCAAGAAGGTGTGCTTCAACTATGACCTTTTCCTGAACCTGGAGGGGAACCCCCCTGTCAATCACCTACGCTGTGAGAAGCTCACCTTCAACAACCCCACGCGGGAGTTCCGACACAAGCTGGTGAAGGCTGGAGGGGTGAGCTGGGGATGGGAAGGGGGGGGGGCTTTGGGGAGGGTTCTGTTTAGGGATTGGGCAATATCAAGAGCCTGGTTTTATTGGACGGTTTGCATGTCAAAACGTTGTTGTTGAATGCTATCGTGTTCTTGGACGGTGACTGGTTTGGATTCATAGGAATAAAGTGAATGAAGAGACAGAAGAAAATTATTACAAAACCATAAAGAAAATATATTTTAGTAAGTATTATCAAGTGTATTGGAACTTCAGCCTGCTAATCAGGGTAAGGATGCTTTCTGACAGTTTAATTGTTGTTTATGCGACTAAACAGGCATGTAGATTTTATACTTATCCATGACTTCTAAGGCTCTCTCAATGGTGATCATACATTGATGTTCAGCGCAGATTACTCGTCCCACCGCTGTTTGAGCGGTGTTCTGAATCATAAAAAAGTTGTCTGTTTATGGGAAAGAAAAGCCCGTCTTTTGGCAGCTTTAGTTATAATAATTAAATCCTATGCCAGTTTTATAGTAGCTTTGTATAATATTTTACCATAAAAATGTAATTTAAATGGTATGTTACACTGCTCCAAAATATTAAGGGAACACATAAATCACACTTTGGTTCTCAATGGACGAAATATATGAATGATCAAAATCTTTACCATACATTGTGTAATTCTTTGAGATTTATTTCATTTTTTTAACAACGTTTAATGTAAACCAAAATCAGCATCCGGTTGAGGGCTGGATTCCAGGGCCCTGGCCCCACGGCACCAGTAAAGTCTGCCGATGGGTCCGAGGATGTGATCCCGAGACCTAACTGCAGTCGGGGTACCGTTGGATAGCACATGGTGGTCTGTGTGACTCTCCAAGGATATGCCTCCCCAGACCATAACTGACCCAACGCTGAACCGCTCATGCTGGGTGATGTTGCAACCATCAAACCGTTAGTCACCGCTACTTAAGTCTCTTTCAGTGTGAACCTGCTCTCATCTGAGAAGAGAATGGGGCGCCAATGGCAGACCTGCCTATTCTGGTGATCTCTGGCCAATGCTAATTGGGTTGCACCATGCTGGGCTTTGAGCTCAGGTCCCACTTGAGGACGTCAGGCCCTCATGCCGCCCTCATGGAGTCTGTTTCTGACAGTTTGGTACACAGCAGTAGCTTGCTGGAGAGCTCTGAGAGTGCTCTTCCTGTCACTTCCTGCACAGAGGAGCAGATACCAGTCGCCTGGGTTGATGGCCCTTTCCCGATCTCCTAGTGTAAATGCTTGTCTCCTGTATCTCGTCCCTGCTCCTAAGACTGTACTGAGAAACACTGGTTTTGCTACCTTAATGGACTGCAGGTACCACCTCATGCTACTAGCAGTGACTGTTAGTGACTTTCTGTTAGTCTCAATTGACAATTGTTTTTAATGCTTTATGTGAGTAAGTAGAAATGCTGTTTGGCTTTTGTATTCTAATTCCTTCTAACGACCACACGGCTTGTTAAATCAAATGCAATTGCTGCTTTGCGTTTACTACGTTGTTCTTGCATGTCTGTAAATATGATGGATAGGGTTTGGGTAACATGGAGAGACAAAGCAAGCAGGTTTCAACATACCCTGATGACTTGGCCACAACCAATATGTTCTTGGGGGAATGTTTTGAGCTCCTGGTAGCTAATATTATCACCATATGACGATGGCAAGCTTGTAGCTGACTATAAAAAGCTGCTACTTGTTACATTAGCTAGCCTAATAATTAACACGGGAAAACCTTTTATCCGGTAAGTGGTCTTTTTTTCTTTATTTTGAAAGGGTACATTGAGTCTAGTAGCTGAATGAGTAGCCCTAGTCTATTATGTCTAGTTATGAATTGGTACAATAAATCGATTAGGCAATCACTATGATTAATGACTACTGTAGAGGGCGTCTGGGAATACGCTGTGTGAAGCATCCTTTATCTTTAATGGCCATACTCTGATGAGTTGGCCTAGTTGCTATTACGTTGCATAGTGTCCCGATTCAACTTCCTTCTCCAGAAGTGTGCAGTTACATAAGAGAGAGGGGAACTATTGATGTTGCCCTCATGTTTTCCACCATCTATACAGAGGTAAATGTTGCTGAGGGCTAATGTCAGTGAGGATTAGATTAAGATTGCCTTTGTTGGTGGATGTTGCACCGGGGTCAAACGTTTTAGAACACCTCCTTTTTGCTGTTTTGAAGTTTTCAGTTTTATATCTTTATATTCTCAAATAAAATCATAGAACAAATATTGCTCCACAAAGTAGTCACCTTTTGCAGACATAACAGCCTTAACTCACTCGACATTCTTTTTGCAATGGAAATCAAATATTGTTCAGAAAGTTCTTCCCAACCCTGAAGAAGTTCATGAATGTGTTGCGCTTGGAGGTTGTGCTGCTTTCACCCTTCTGTACATTTTTTCTTTAAACAAACTTGAGATGGTTTTAGTCCAGAGACTGTGCTAATCCATGATTTGAAGCCTACCGTCTTATACTATTCTTCTAAGGTAGTTCTGACCGCCTGGGTGTATGTTTTTTTCTGGCTGTAGGATGAACCCCTGACCAACTAGATGTACAACACAGGGTATTGCATGGTGCTGTGAAATGCTCTTGTAGTCATTTTGGTTCAGGGGGCCTTTCACTCGCTGCCTCTGCATAAGAGCCCCAGTCAATTACGCTCCCTCCATTTTTGTCACTGGGTGTGACACTGAGATACCATCTTTTGCCAACTCAAAGGAGTACACAAACCCTGAGTGTTGAACCGAAGAGTTCCTGTTTTGATTAATCGGTCCAGAAGGACTTTTAGTCTTCAGTAGTCTTCTGGTAGAGCGTCATCGCCCAGGCCAACCTCTGTTTCTTATTTTGCCTTTTAAAGAAATGTCTTTTTTACTGCCACTTGACCTGGCAGTAAAAAAGACAAATCTGCACCTCAAAGGGTTTTCTTCACAGTTGAAACTGAGAGTTACTTTCTACGACCAGTGTTAAGCTGTGGTTGTAGCTGTTGTCCTGTGAGCTGCCTATAAAGCAAGCTGTTGACTCAAACCTTTCTTCTAACTCTGTTGTGGCTTTGGGTCTGCCAGATCTCTTCCTGTCAGAGTTTCCAAATGCCTTTCGATAGCGTAGGAAACTATTCACTGATACTTTGGCTTTCTTTGCAATTTTTCTAAAGAAAAGACCTACACGTTCAAGGGTTATAATGTTCTGTCTGTCTTTTTTTTAATTGCCCTTTTCTGGCCATTATGATAGCAATATGCTACTTTCTGCCATAATGCTTAAGAGGATGTAGTAACACGGTCTGTACTAACACCGCTGTTATACAGAGGTAGACTGTTAGAATTGTTAGCATCAACTGCCAATGCTTAATTTACTTTCCTGCAGAACAGCAGTAATTTGTTAAATCATTTCTTTCAGTTTTTGTAAACTACACTTTGTACTGGAATCTTACTGATTTTTCCTGAGTTCCTGGTGTCTGATATTAAGGTTAGTTTTGAGTACAATTGCAACTGGTCTATTCATCATGCATTGTACCATGATGATCTTTGTTGTTTTTGTCCATGCACGTTTTTACAGTTTGTTCCTTTTTTACAGTGTTTTTTGGATTGTCTCCATAGCTGATAGAAATGGAAAATCATCTCCAATGAATACTACTAGTATTTGATCGAACTGAGGACAGACTTATCCACTGTCACTGAACTGCTTGAAGTGTTCAGTCAAACATGAGTTTGATACTACGTGCATGACATTATCACATTAAGATTTTTTTCCAAAATAACAATTCATGTTATTGCTATCCAACTAACCTCACGTTGGGAACATTTGTGTTGAACACCTGAGTTTATACCACAAGGGAACTTGTACTGTTGGATAATGTCTGAAAGATCCCGGTGATGTATATCCTTAATAAAATTGTGATGGTTATTTGTGTATGCCTCTCATGCTTCAGTCCACATGGAAAAGCTCAATAGTGAGCATAGTTATGCCTATTAATTGCATTACCCTTCTGAGAAGTAGAGTTACTATAAGGAACAGATAAATTAGGAACACACAAAATGAAACTTGCTCACCAAAGGCCGCTACCTAGCTACCGTTGGTTACGTATATTAACTAGATGTAGCAAGCCCCATGCCAGGTTTCTTTCCCCGTTTTACCTTCAGCAAGGTCCTTTTATTGCCTGTTTTTTCCAAACAGTTGCGTTCGGCCAACCCACGTTTTAGCTTAGGAATTTGTTACCAAAACCACACCTCAGGTAATTGATTGACGTGTTAGACACGACTAGCTGCGTGGTCGCTAGGGAGGGATGAGAAAATGCAGTAGGAAAATGAAGCGTTGCAAAGTTCAAAATCACAATTCCATCAATTTGTGTGTAAGCGGTTACTATAACAAAAAGTGCACTATATAACAATTGTTTAGTACATTTCAAGGTCATTAATAAACACTTTAACCATTTTAAAATGGTTGTTTATCTGTTTATTCAAAGTAGTTTTGGTTAAGCTTAGACTATGTACATTTTTACAAGGTGGGGTTTTCAGACATCCTAAGTAGAGCAGCAGCATATCAGGTTTGTTTGAATTAAAAGTAATTGTTAGGCTTACTGGAGTTTTATTTGCAAACAGCTTTCTCAACTAGAACTCTGTTATGCAAAACCATTCATAAAAGGATTGTACAGTGAAGCGTAACCTGGGCCAACAAGCCCCATCTTGGTTTTTAAAACCGCTTTAAACAAAACCGTGTCTGCCGATTCACTGAGCGTTTTGTCCTACAGTCTAATTGGTTCTCTCTGGTGTTTCTCAGGTCATGGTGGTGCCTGAAGGTGCTGAGGCAATGTCCAGGCCTAGTCCAGACTATCCCATGCTCCCTACAATCCCACTGTCCGCCTTCTCTGACCCCAAGAAGACCAAACCCTCCCACGGCTCAAAGGTGAATATCTCAGCCTACTGTGTTGATAAGGAAGGAGGTGTTGGAGTGTGTACATTGTAGTGTTGCTTAACCAGTAAATTCTGGGGGGTGTGGATGTAAAGAATGTAGACCTGTCTTCCTTTTGCCTTTAATCATATAAACCGCCTTACATTAACCTATTTGGACTTCCAGTTCCTACTAAGGTCAACATTGATTGAAACACGCTTGCCGGATTATGACATCAAATGTTATGACCTCAGTCTATGCCTGTGTTAAAGTGCACTGTCAGTGTTCTGTGTGTGGATATGTGCATGCGTGTTGTGAAAGGCTGGGAGGTGTGTTGCTGTCATCCGGTGGGCAATGAAATGGATCAGTGGATCTGTTCGCATATGGCTCCCACACAGAACTGCTTTCATATTCATCCTAGTGGCTCCCCAGATGTTTCTCATTTAGGTTTTAACCATTTCCTGGCGGAGACAATTTATCTGATCCTGGAGATTTAAACTACTAGTATCCGATGTGCCTGGTCAGAGATGTTTGGGGAACCCATCTCTCTGTTTCCAAATGGAGGCTTGATGCCGTGTGTATCTGTCCTGGTCTCCAGGAGCCGAGTAAGGAGGGCAGTGGGGGCAGCAGTAAGGGTCCCAAGCCTCACAAGCTGACCAAGGAGCACCGCGAACGACCCCGCAAGGACTCCGAGAGCAAGGCGGCGTCCAAGGGTGACCGTGATGGGGGGGGAGGGGGCAGCAGCAAAAGCACCCGGGAACCCTCCTCCACCTCTTCCTCTTCCAAGAAGCCAGCCGAGATCAAAGTCAAAGAAGAAGGCAAGGTCCTTCCCAAGGCTGCCTTCAAAGAGCCCAAACTCACCCTGAAGGAGGCCAAGATGGAGGGCACGTCCCCAAAAGGAGGGGGGGCTGGGGGGGGTGGGGGAGGAGTGGGCCCGCTTGATACGAAAGCTCCTGGGAAGAGGCCCTCCACCGTGGAGTCTCCCAAACCCAGTGCGAAGAAGCAGAAGAAGGGCAGCTCGGATGGACCGAAGGGGGCAGCTGCTGGGACGGCCACCGGTGCTTCTCCCCGAGTCTCCTCATCGTCTACTGCCGCCCCCAGCTACCCGGAGAAGAAACCCCCCAAGGAGAAGGGGCGCTGGCCCAAAGGTATCCCAGCCGACGCTCAGGAGGTCAAGGAGCCCAAGAAACCGCCAGAGTCAGATGAGTCCAACTCTGAGGACGAAGCCTCTTCCAAGTCTGAGCCGTCAGCCCCCTCCAGTCCGTCCAACTCCAGCTCCACATCTGACTCCAGCTCCGACTCTGACTTTGAGCCTGGCCAGAAACAGGGCCAAGGTAAACCCATCATTCTCTAAACAGATAACATGGTCTATATACACTGGTGAAACATTCACACACGTTGGTTGTTTTAAGGGGGCTGGATTTGTACATTTAATTCACAAATGGCCCTTGGTCCATTTCGTCTTTTTTATGTTCCAATGTTCTATGTACTCCACTCTAGGCCCACTGCGTTCTATGGTGGAGGATCTACAGTCCGAGGAGTCCGATGATGACGACAGCAGCTCAGAGGAAGGGACACCGGTCAAGACCAACCCGCCCAATCGTGACTCTCGGTCAGTCTCTTTCGCACTCCATTTCCCCACATCTGTCGCTCACTCTTTATCTCACGGTGTCATTGACCTCTGATGCTTTGTGGCACAGCAGTTGCTGGGTTCTGTAAGTCTGCAATGTGTTTTCATGGCCGTTACCTAAGGTGTATTTCTACTTGTCCAAATTCCTTTTGAGGTTTGGAAGTGCAAATTCTTCTACAAAGATGTAACCAGGCTGTGTCTTCTTGTCTAACCTCTGACCTTGTGCTCCCTGTCAGACTGAGTTTGGACAGTGAGAGTGACAGTAGTGACGGTTCGCACCGACCCAGTCGAGACCCAGCGCCTCTACAGAAACACAGTTCCTCAAATAACAAGGTACCACCCGACTGACACTCGGTTCTGACTTGTTGTTAGCGTTTTGCTACCTGGTGATCATCGACCAGCAACCCTCCAAATGCACCATGATCATCGTTCTGAGGTGTTTCCGTCTCCTTTTGTGGTCTTTCTTGCCAAGGTCCCTGGCAGGAAGAGCCCAGACATCTGCAGCCGCCCCGACAAGGTGCTGAAGAAGGGATACGACAAGGTAGGAAGGGTAAATACGCACAATTTTTATTACCTTTTTTGTTCTTTTTAATGTTCAAACTGCTATGCTGTCTATTACCAGTGAATTGTTTCATGTACTACAGTTGATACGATGCAGTTGAAGAAACAGACCTGTCTGAATATCAGGCATGGGATTTTGAGCCCTTACCAGCACCGTTAACTTGGTCGAGTACTGACCGAAGAGACTCAGCAGGTAGACGGGTCCCGATTTGTACAGATAAGACGTTTAGGGACCCCAAGTAGGAACGCTGAAAGGTGGACCAACATCTGGTAAAGTCCACCCACTTGAAGCTTGCATTGTTTGCCAGTCATAAGCTTTATGACATCGCAGGCTGGAGAAATGGACGCACCGCTCTGATTACTTTGTGTCTACATCATTTTGCTGTGTTAAACTTCATGTACATCAGACACCCGGCTGTTTTCAGCTTGAACCTCCCCTGCAGTTGATGACGCTGCTTCATTTCTCTAACCAGAACGCTGTTGGTTCTCTCCCTGTTCCCCAGGCCTACACAGAGGAGCTTGTGGACCTTCACCGCAGACTGATGGCGTTGAGGGAGCGCAACGTTCTTCAACAGGTATGAAGCCATTGCCCGCCTTGTGTGGTCGGGTGCGTGTGTTACACATCAGACCCCAGTGGGATGTTTCCCTCAGACCCCAGTGGGATGTTTCCCTCAGACCCCAGTGGGATGTTTCCCTCAGACCCCAGTGGGATGTTTCCCTCAGACCCCAGTGGGATGTTTCCCTCAGACCCCAGTGGGATGTTTCCCTCAGACCGCAGTGGGATGTTTCCCCCAGACCCCAGTGGGATGTTTCCCCCAGACCCCAGTGGGATGTTTCCCTCAGACCCCAGTGGGATGTTTCCC
>JACXGK010002597.1:22694-53046 GCA_016801125.1 Novumbra hubbsi | reverse complement strand
TGGGTATTAACCAGGGGTATGAGAGGTGGGTATTAACCAGGGGTATGAGAGGTGGGTATTAACCAGGGGTATGAGAGGTGGGTATTAACCAGGGGTATGAGAGGTGGGTATTAACCAGGGGTATGAGAGGTGGGTATTAACCAGGGGTATGAGAGGTGGGTATTAACCAGGGGTATGAGAGGTGGGTAACCAGGATACTCAGGTCCCAATGTTTTGCTCCATGAAAAGACCCAACTATTGTTTTTTCCAACGGTGGGTTGACAGATTAAACTAACAGCCTCCTTTATCTTTTCATCAATTACAACCCTGTTCTCCTCTCCTTCCCTCCTCGTGTCCTCCTCCTGGTCCTCGAAGGGGAGATCTGTGCGTTTAAGATCCATGGGCAGGAGGCCCCATTTGAGGCGGAGGTCCTGAACAGGACGTCGGGCGAGGGGGTCCTGAGGGCCATGGGCCCGGTAGACTGTGAGACCCAGAAGGAGTACACCTTCCTCATCCAGGCCTACGACTGTGGCTCCGGGACCCACGGGATGGGCTGGAAGAAATCACACAAGTAAGGAGCGTGGTGTGTGTGACTATGTGTGTGTCGCAGTCCATCTGTCTGTGTGTGTGTCTGTTGGTGTGTGTTTGTCTACGTGTCTTTCTGTGTGTGTGTCAGTCTTTCGTGTGTCTGTCTGTGTATATGTCCGTGTCAACGTCAATTTCACAGAGTCGTCCTCCCTCCTTGCCGTGACTGACTTGCTGAGCGTTCAGGCCTTGTGATGTTTGTCATTAGCGGGAACCTGAAGGCTCCTCATGAGCCAGACAGTTGGGGACAACAGCACATCAAGGCCCTGTGGCCCCGGTGTGATGAAGTGCTATTGAAAGCTTGGCACCACTCTGGTCGGATACTGTCACTGAGGGAGAGAGAGAGAGAGGGAGGGAGGAGAGATTGGGAAGGAATTCACAGCTTGGGCATCTTTGATTAATATCTCTTGACAAAGAGTGATGGTCCTGTCTGTGAGTGTGTGTGTGTAAGGGAGGAAGAGAAAGCGAGAGTGTGAGTGTTTGCGAGCGTATATGTGTGTGGGTTTGTGGGACTCGGCGGAGCAACATCACTGCAGGACATCGCAAGTTGGTGTCACTAAGTGGATGTCCTTAATTAGGAAGACATCCTGTCCTTAATTAGGAAGACATCCTGTCCTTAATTAGGAAGACATCCTGTCCTTAATTAGGAAGACATCCTGTCCTTAATTAGGAAGACATCCTGTCCTTAATTAGGAAGACATCCTAGAGCAGTTCAACCACCATCGCTTCCTGTCATGCAAGGTCACTGTCAGTGGATTCATATGTGATGTTTGGGGAAACTGGACATTTTCATTTTCTTTGTATGTGTTGTTAATGTATTTTGACGTAAAAAAATATAAATATAATGTGTATTAATTCATATATAGATACTCAGTTGATTGGAGTTGTTTGATTGTATTTACAAAATATTTACAAAGACAACCAGAACCAACCTGTTTTTTTCCCCCCGGGGCACAAAACATGCTTCAATACCTCACCTTCTAAACAGCACCACTAGTAAACACAGGGTTGTATACAAGACAACGGGTAAACACTGGGTTTTATACAAGACAACTAGTAAACACAGGGTTTTATACAAGACAACTAGTAAACACAGGGTTTTATACAAGACAACGGGTAAACACTGGGTTTTATACAAGACAACTAGTAAACACAGGGTTTTATACAAGACAACTAGTAAACACAGGGTTGTATACAAGACAACGGGTAAACACTGGGTTTTATACAAGACAACTAGTAAACACAGGGTTTTATATAAGACAACTAGTAAACACAGGGTTTTATACAAGACAACTAGTAAACACAGGGTTTTATACAAGACAACTAGTAAACACAGGGTTTTATACAAGACAACTCGTAAACACAGGGTTTTATACAAGACAACTAGTAAACACAGGGTTTTATACAAGACAACTAGTAAACACAGGGTTTTATACAAGACAACTAGTAAACACAGGGTTTTATACAAGACAACTCGTAAACACAGGGTTTTATACAAGACAACTAGAAAACACAGGGTTTTATACAAGACAACTAGTAAACACAGGGTTTTATACAAGACAACTCGTAAACACAGGGTTTTATACAAGAAGTTTGAACACATTTCTGTCTATTTGTCCCCCCTCCCTCCCTCCCTCGCCCCCTCCCTCCCAGGGCGGTGGTGCACATCCAGGTGGATGATGTAAATGAGTTCTCTCCAGTGTTCCAGGAGCTTGAGTACCACGCTGCAGTGATGGAGGGAAAGATATACGACAGCATCCTTCAGGTGGAGGCGACGGACCAGGACTGTTCCCCCCAGTACAGCCAGATCTGCAACTACGACATCGTTACCCCCGACACGCCCTTCGCCATCGACCGCAATGGTCAGTAACCTTTAACCTTTAACCTTTAACCCACAACACCACCTGTAGGTCCAATGCAACGGACCGTGTGTTAGGTGAACATTCATTTCTTGCTCTCTCCAGACTCTCCTGGGTTTTTGTTCAGGTAATAAAGTAAGCTGATGGTTTCACCACAGGGTTGGTCATCACATTCATAGTCATCAGCAGAGGTTTCTAGGTCGACCGACGCTCAGTTCACTCGTGAGTGAACCTTTCCTAATTCAATCCACAACTTCACTGTAGTCAGGGTCCTCCTCACGCATTATTCAGAGCACATCTCCCCATCATACACTCATCGTCTGATCACAGCTCACTGTTACACGGGCTGATCTGAAACGGGATCCAACTCTGTGTGATCAGCAGGAACAGACGGGCCAGAATCGCACCAGGCATCTCCGCTAGCTTCTCTTCTCCATCCATTCCCGTTCGGGTCCTCTCTCCTTTTGTGTTTCATCCATTATCTCTCTGTCACTCTCTCTCTCTGTGTATTCCTCATCCTTTGTTGCTACGGTGCTGTTCCTCACATTATGTCTACTTTGGCTCCGGCCCCCTTCTCGTCCCCCAGGGTTGTCACTTTCCAGGTCCTGTGTCTGCCAGGCTGACCCTGCCAGGTGGCCTCCCTCAACCCGTGACCTTCCCAGGCTGGGCGGTGGTACTGCAGCTCACGTGGTCCATTAGGCTGGGCGGTGGTACTGCAGCTCACGTGCTCCATTAGGCTGCAGGGAAGCCAACAGTGTTTGTCTTGTACCAAGGGGGGGGGGGATTCTGGCTCCATCATTAACCGTAGATCAGAAGACTGAGTGAGTTATTTAATAGATGAAGGGAGGGAGGGAGAGATGGAGGGAGGGAGAGATGGAGGGAGGGAGAGATGGAGGTAGGGAGAGATGGATGGAGGGAGAGATGGTGGGAGAGATGGAGGGAGGGATGAACAGAGAGAGACACGGAAAGAAAGGAAAGAGAAGAGGAGAGACAGAAAGTAGGAGAGTAACTAGGGGGAAAGTAGTTCTGTCTTACTGAGTATTGACAGTTCTCTGGGTTTGGTCTTAAAGTTTATTCTCTGCCTAATTGTTTAGTGAACAGCTAAAAAGGAGGTTGGTGTCGTGGACTGAGGGTCTATCCGCCTTCCATGGTTACTTTCTTAAAATCCATGTAATTGCCTGTAAACCTTGGTATTCAGGTTCCTTTCATTCTGGCTTTCCACTGCATTATTGTGCTTCAACCATAATCTTTGGAACACACAAAACATAAAAGTCTTGTATATTATCCCAAACATTCTTAAGTATTCATTATGTATAAGGGACTCAGACAACCCTGTCCTATTTGCTAAACAGCTACATGACATCCCTGTCATATCTACAATACATGTACGTTACATCTGAGTCATTTAACAGACACCCAACAGTAGGGAGGTAATTGGGTTTATTTTTGCATTGAAAACCTGTGTGGATTGGACACACAGCCCTGACGTTGTGAGCCCCATGTTCTACCAACTGATGTACCTGACAGGGTCCGCTAGGTTTTGTGGTTGGCATTTGGTTCAGCAGTCAACTAGCGTAACCTTTGACGGTGCCAGCGTAAAACCCGGAATGAAGTCTCTGCAAATGTGGGAGCATTTCATTCAAGTGTCGGTGATGTGGATACACAACCCTCTGGGGAACATCTACTTCTGTGTTCAGTAAATTACACGTGGAATCTGATGAGCCTTGTGGATGTTGACAGCAAAGTAAAATGGGGGAACACATCAACTAGATCCATTTATAGATAATAGTCACCTGCAAAATGTGTGGCACGGGTGATAAAATCGTCTTCTATGTTTCCGGCATCCTTCCTGGAAAGGAACATTTCTTAACACAGAATATTTTCAGATGCTTTGAGATACTTCGATCTGTGCTAATAAACATCTATCTTGAATTCAGGTTTTTTTTCTTTTTATGCGAGTCAAGTCTCGGAGACCGGGACAGTTATCTGTCAGTTTATCATTTCTTTGTGGACCTCGCTGTGTGTTTGGGGTTGTTATCTTCTGGGAAGCTTTTATCCTCAAGCAGCCAGCAAGCAGGCAGCTTTTTGGCAAACATGTCCTAGTACCTTATAGTTGATGATGCTATTGACCAGGGCCCTAGGACCCATGGAAGCAAAATAACAACTTGTCACTTTAGATTTGTGAGTTCTTAGCTTTTCCTCTTGGTGATTGATGACAGACGAATTGTGCATGCGAGAAACCTTATTTTTATGTGAAACCGGAGGTCATGGAAGGCACAATCCACTTCCTGAAGACTGTTAATGCAGATTTAGTGTTGTTTGATTTAATCTATAAGAACCCTTACGGGCGCTAATAATTTCAAAGGTGCTAAACATTAATGAAGGTGTTCTCTTTCCCGTCTCCAGGCAACATCAGAAACACAGAGCGGCTGAGCTACGACAAGCAGCGGCGCTACCAGATAATGGTGACGGCCTTCGACTGTGGCCAGAAGAGGGCAGTGGACAGCGTGGCAGTGCACATTGACGTTAAGCCTGTCTGCAAACCTGGCTGGCAAGGTCAGTGCCACCGAAGGACACTCTACACACAGCGTTGATCTGAGTGACAGATCCCCATACGTTCCTAGCAGGTTCCTAGTCTTTTGATATGTAGTTTGGGTTCCCTAGAGTTTAGAGGCTGCCCCTTGTAGCTGGTTAAAAGCAGCCATACAACTAGCTTCGGTCCTCTTTTCATCCATGTACGATAAATCAGGGGTGATTTATTTTGTTATCGTGAGTCCAAGATGTTGACCTTCCATTGTTCTTACATGTTCTCCAAAATGTCTTTGTCTTCAAAATGTCTTTGTCTTTACAGCATATTTATATTAGACCAAACTTCCAACACATCCCCTCAATACGTTTCAATACGTTTTTGAGAGAGAGAAGGAGAGACAGAAATAGATCGAAAAGACAAAGACAGACTGAGGGAGACCAGAGAGAGAGGAAGAATAGATGGGGTGAAAATAGAGGAGAGGGGACATTTTAGCATATCCAATTTTAGAGCAGAGCCCCGGGGGAGGAGGAAACAGTGTGTTGGGGGAGCAGAGGGAACCCGATGGCATCTTGTTTGGCACTGCTGGGGTTTTTGTACAGCTAAAGCCTTGACAAGCAGGCGGGCAGAGACGTCACTAGGACACTTCATGGGAAGACGAAGCAGGGTGCCTGGGATACTTCTTCTTCGTCTAAATGAAGCAAAATACCTCTTTCCTTAAAGATCAAACCCGCATTTCTGTGAAACAGCGCCACCATTTTATTTCAGTTCATTTCCCTAAACTCGGCAGCCCGGACAAGAAAAACACGTGGTACACATTGCTTGGATCCGTCATGCGTGCGATGTCTGAGGGTGCGTCAGAAATGTTTTGGTTTGAGGTAACAAGTTTGTAAGTGCAATACTCCCATACGTACTTGGCATTTTCACCAATTAAGGGATGTATTTTAAAAGACATTGTGTGATTTCTGTTGCTTGAAATTGGGCCAGAGGTGTTCCATTACCTGCATGCTGGCTCATATAGTACCGGGGGGGGGGATTGGCCTGATACTAAAGGGCAACTCTCCGTGAGACATTCTCTGTAAATGTCACCGTCAAATAGAGCTATAGGTCTGAAACTCCTCAGCACCAAGGCAACGGACAGTTCATATCGTACCGCCGCAATGAAGTTTCATTCTTGTGGTTCTTTTGTTCCAAGAAAGACCATTTCTGCTCTTCAAGTAATAAAACAACTGGAAACACGTTGTGCTCACACAGAGGTCTCGTTAATGTTGCATAATGTGCTGTGGTCCTGCAATAAGGCTGAGGGAAAGTCATTCTCTTAGGCACAACTCATCCGCAACCTGGACACAGAACTTACGCAGCTTTCAGACTGTAGGTAGTCAGAATTTGTTACCACCCAGTCAACAATAGCAATTAGGCACTAGCTTGTGTGGCATATTGGCAATACACTACAAACACTGAGATGCCTTATTGCTAATAGAAACTGGTTGCCTATGCAATTTAGAGGAGTATAAGAAATATGCTTTCGGTATAACTCACGTATGCCATGGCTGTCAGCCAATCAGCAGCCAATCGTGCAGTTTATAAAAACCCAAGACAATGGCGTATGCATTCTGAATTCCCAGGAGAGATATGTAGATGTCAGATTATGTCCTCCCAATAGGAAGAAAAATGACTTAACAATCACACCCCGTTACAATCCCCAAAGGACAATAGAACAATCTAACCACATCCCCACCGTGGCTGCCTTCTGCTGGGCACGTCCTTTCGTCCTCTAAGTGTTTGGCCCTTGAATACATCTAGATACAGACTTGACAGCTGTCGACTAGCAACTCCGAGCGCAGCAGTAAAATGGCCATTACAGCTCCCTGCACCATAAAAAAGGCCTGGTGAGGCCCACAGATACACACGGAGGGTAATCGAAATATAAAATGGGTGACCAAGATGACAGACCAGGCTGTTGAACGGGGATGGCTTTCCTCACTGGAGCTGTCATGTTCTGGCAGTATGTAATTCGCCACTCACATCCTACGTCTTTCTACCTCTTTCTCTCATTGTCTGTGTCTTCCTCTATCTGTTACACCATCTGTTCCTACATCTCTATCCCTGGTTCACTCATTATTTCTCTCTCATTGTTATTCTCTCTTACTCTTTTGTTCTCCCTTCCTCTCCCTCCTTCTCTCTGGACTACAGCTACCTTCATCCCTCTCCCTCTGATTGGTTATAACCCACACCTCATCCTTCCAGTCACCCATCCCATTCTCTTGTCTTCTGGAATGCCACTTTGGTCTGGTAGAAAACCTGCCCTTTATTTGGGGATTGATTCTGGAAGGATTGTCTTAATATCATTCACATCACTACTCTTCGTCTAATTTTACGGGTTCACTTATTCTGTTTAACACCATTTCTTTTCGCGCTGTGATTCTGTGGTTTTTCATGCCGATTCAGCAGGGGAGGTTTGATTCTGATATTACAGTGGGATGGTGAGAAGGCCTGGAGCTCAATACATCTGTCTGATTTAGACACTCTCTGAAATAACATGTCTTCACAGGGGTTAACCAGCTTGTCTGCAATCAAAAATACTTTAAGATGCCTGTAAACAATTTTGGTTGTGACGTATTTGAAAATCATGTGCAATTATCCATTATCAACTATTTGTGGTGACATTTTAGTGTTTGTTCACATTGTCTACAAAGTGGTTAGCATTAGCCTTGATCACGATGGAACCATTCCACTTTCTGACCTAACACCTGAATTGAGGTTAAGCTCTGACAGGCTAACCTCTCTTATTCTGTCCGATAAGGGTTTTTGCTTGGATCTGAAAGGCTGTGATGCCATTGCCCTGTCATGCGTGTCGTCAACACTCCACTGTGGGACATAGATTAGCAAGCACGGTTGGTTAGCAGTTAGCGTAACCTAACCTGCTGTGTCAGAACCTGGCGTCTCCCTAAGCTTCTTGGCGCGTGAAGTCATCCGTCACCTTTTTCAGCTTTAGTCGGGTTTGCTCTGTGATGCATCGCATTCAGAGGCTTGCTCTGGAATTTAGTGGGAACCTTTTCCTCTGTGACACTGTTGCCGTGCCAAAGCTATCCTAGCGATGTTGGGGGGCAGTGAAGGATAATGTAATGCTGAGCTAAAATAGAGGCCTGACCTTCAGTCCAAGCGCAGAGGTGGTGAATAATACAATGACCTAACATAACGAGTTGTCCAGTGGCTGAATGCATTTATAATTCTTTTTTTGTTTTTAAGGTATGATTCAAAAAAAAATTACCCTGTGTAGCACAATGATGTTATGTGTTGCGATGCACTAACAAGCCTGCTTTTCTATCTACTCACCTAGAATTTGACCAGAACCCATTTGCTGTTAGGAAAAACAAACAACACGTCCTTGCTCTCTGCCTCTCCCAGGCTGGAACAAGCGAGTAGACTATGAGCCTGGAACCGGAAGCAAGCAGCTGTTTCCCAAGATGCACCTGGAGACATGTGACGGCCTACTCTCGGCGGTGAAAGCCACGGTGGAGCTGCAGACCAGTCACATTGGGAAGGGCTGCGATCGAGAGACCTACTCTGAGAAGTCCCTGCAGAAGCTTTGCGGTAACTCACTTAACATTGAAAGACACTCAGAAAACACCAGTGACGTTTCAGCCTGTGTGAACTTGCACAAGGTGCCATTTACCCTAACCATCACTGGATATATAGACACAATTATGTGTATTGTTTTAAACTAACCCTAAACAAATGATCTGTTCTAGTTCAGCTTTTTCTACCACGCACGTTTATTCATTCCCATGTGTCTTAATGTCAAAGTACAGTTAATCAATGGTGATCTGTAACACAAGGAATGTCTATATTAAATCAACCTTATGAATCTTGACTATTATCAATTCTGAAGAGAGGTGTGCTCAAGTGAAAATGCTACATGTGAGGTGGTGAAATTCTGAACTGTCTCTGATTTCTACTGCATCTCCTCCTCAGGTTTGTTTTCCTGTTGTGAAAACGGGGATGTGTGTAATGGTTAGTTTTAACAATGCAATATGCAGCATTAACAGTGTAGAGGTTAACGCTAGTCCACTCGCTATGTTTATTTAGATGCAGTCTATCACACCTCTGAAGTGTGCAACGGTTGCAATTTAGTTGCCCTTCCAAAGCTCCCTTTATCTAATATGCAATAAAACTAATTCTTATTGGAGTTTTTCGTTGGACAACTCCCAATACACTAACAGTTAGTAGTAAGAGCTTTCTCATTTGAATAAATCAAAACATTCTGTCTTCAAAACAAAACTACTTCAGTTACCATTTAGAGAAAGGTTGTAGTGTTTCAAGCTTTCAGGGTTGGACAGGAGCTGGTCGATACTGAAACATAAAAGTGACACTGGTCTTGGATTTGCCAAGGCCCCCTGACAACTGAGCAAGTATCACACTGGGTCTCATCGCCCTCTCTCCTTCTCTCTCTCCCCCTCCCTCCTTCCCTCCCTCCTCACGATGACAGTCTCAAGACAGTTAGAATAGTGCAGGACGCGTACTAATGCTGCACTATCGATTGAGAGACATGAATGTTGCTGTTCAAATGGGTGGTTTGAGGTGGTTATGACAGACATACGAAGTCATTCACATTTTCCGTCCTCTGAGAGGAGAGGATAATCTTTCCCATCAAAGGGTGTTCTGTTCTGCAACCGATCGTCCTCCTATTCCTGTCCTGTCACATTCAAAACTGAACTCTGACCACAATGACCCCCTGTGTGGATATCACAGAGTTAGAGGTGTTGGTTAGTGTCCTTTTAACACGGTGCCTCATTGTGAGCATCACCCCTCCCGGTGACTGTTCTCATGTCTAATTGTTCCTCCAGGCGCGGCATCTGGCAGCACGGACCTTCTTCCCACCCCTGGCTTTTACAGCAACTGGACGGCCTCGCTGCTGACGGACAGCGGCAGGGACAGCGACCTCATCTTCCGCTTCGACGGGCGCCAGGCGGCCAACGTCCCGGAACAGGTGGTGCCGCAGAACCTGACGGACCAGTTCGCCATCGCCACGTGGATGAAGCACGGCCCCAGCCCGGGCCCGAGGGCTGAGAAGGAGACCCTGCTCTGCAACTCCGACAAGACCGGTGAGCCCCCGTGACCGGCCAGGTCGTGGCTCGGTGGCGTAACCGTGGCCCGCACCGCTCTCGGGTCGAAAGCTTTTAAGCTGCGGAAACCCCCGTGGAAAGCTAGGTCCGGACCGCGGTCACAACCGGTCGTGGCAAACCCGTGACCTCAGGCACAACCCCGAGCCGGTGGTCACGATCATCCCAGACCAAACTCGCGCTGAGGAGCGTTGCTGGTCGGGCAGTGAAGGTGACAACCTCCACAGCGCTCTAGTTGTGCCACGGTGATGACTGACAGTCGGCAGGCCACTGTCCCTCTAATCACTCTGGCTAGTAAAGAATGCAATCAAGCTTATGATAAGAGAGCAGCAGAAAAGCCAGTCGGTTTGCCAATTTATTACCCTCCGCTGTGGAGAACGAGAGAGAGGAGAAAGGCGGACGCAGGAGGCTAACTAAGAAGCAGCGAGTTGTTGCTAAGCAGCTGCGAATGAAGATTGTTGTTAGCAAGTAGCTAGCCCAAATGTTTTGAGACATTAAACGACCGCCAATATGATTGGGGCCTAAAAGATTTCTGGACATGGCATTGTATCCCTGTAAGGACAGTTGGATCCCAACGTGAGACACAGGATCAGCGTGTTCCCAATCTCATGCGGCGGTGGGTGGTGTGGTCATGTACATGCAGAGGTTGTTTTGCCATCCAGCCACTTCTGGTTCCACAACAGAATTAGCCGAGCTGTGGCGCTGTGACAGCTAGCCTGACAGGGTGTTATTGACCCCATCGATCACTGAGCTCCGCTCACACTGCATGAAATGGAGAGTCCATGAATTAGCAAAACGCAAGACAGCCATTGGAGTAACCCCGACGCTGCCCGAGAAAAGCGTAGGAAAGTGACATGGGGGACGGCAGGTCTGAACAATGAAAAGTGCTGCGATGATGAAAGTCTCACGCCAGTTTACAATGACAGGGTGACGCAGTGAGGAATGTTCAGGCTCTCTGTTCTAGCTGGCAGGGTTTAACAAGGCATTACAACACAAATAACATGTTCACATATAGCTACGCATCGAACTGGACGGTGTCCTTTTTGATTGTAAAGTAACTGCCAAGTGAAGAGTCCTCTTTAAAAGTTCTCATTGGGTTGCTTAACAAAAGCAGTTTGGCTGTCCTCGAATCATAACTCTGGGGAAAGCATGAGAAAACGTCAAAAACCCTCCTTCAAACATGCACAGATCGTTTACAGGCATGCCATGATGTAACACTCCTGCGTAGGCTGGGAGGTCTAAAGAAAGATGAGCCGGCCAATCAGCGTTTTACTCGCGTGAATATTCATATTGATCGGAAAAAAGCCCAGAACATTCGGTTGTTGGGGTACACCGGAACCATTCCAACAGAAACAATCACATTGTATGTCCTGATTAAATGTACACTGGAAGATATATTATTATTATTAATATTTGGTAATATTTAATGGACATCAGGAAAAACAGGAGCTACTTTAACTATCTGGATAAATGCTTTTTTTGTTAGATAAAGTCCCAGCTAACATGTAAAAATAATGTGTCATACAGTACACTCAGGTTACAATGTTTTTCTGGAAATCATATAATTGTACATTATTATCATATTTTCTATTTGTGTTGGCTTTCACCTAGTACTGATTTTGCTGTTGGATACTTCATTTTATTAGATGTAAATACTAACACTGGGTTGCAGTGTTTATCCAGCTAGATTCCTCGGTGAACGCACTACCTGTAAGTCATGCTGGCCTGCTTAAGACTGTCATGAGGTGTGAGAATGTCACCGGTTATGACTTGTCATGTGACATTCCCACCTCCCCCCCAGAGATGAATCGGCACCACTACTCCTTATATGTTCACAACTGCCGCCTGGTGTTCCTCCTCAGAAGGGACTTCACCCAAGTGGACACCTTCCGCCCAGCAGAGTTCCACTGGAAACTGGATCAGGTGAGCTGACCTCTGAACTTTTACCCTTTGGCCAAAAAGGATGGGTAATCACTGCATAAGGTTTTCTGCTAATATAAATGGGGAAACAAATGTTCATATGCACTTTTAACAAAGGCCCTATGAAATATGTGAAATTCTTTTCAAAATAGTGTTTAGCATTTTGGGAAAATTATGTTTTTAATGGGTACAATGTCTTTCTTTAAATTGCTATAATTCTTTCAGAAAAAACGAAACTGGCCTGTGTGTACCTGTGTTTGTGTGTGTGTGTGTTATTATCAAAGCGGTTGGTTTGTGGTGTTTTTCTCAATTTTCTCCTATCATTATGGCTGCATTAAGAGGTCATTGCTGCCGAGATCTCTTCATCATGATTACGTCCAGCTACCTCCACTCCTCTCACCACAGCCGGAAGGAGCCCCTCCCCCCAACCCCCCCCCCCTTTCTCTTCCTGCTGTGCGTTTATGTTCAGAAAGTCATTGAATAAATTACTGTGAAAGCCATTATTTCAGTACAACAGAGCATATCTGTTTGATGTCAATATGTCAACATGTCTAAGAACTACCTGGCTCTTTGATATAGAAATCCAGTTAAAATCTTCTTCGAAATGAATTTAAATGAATAAAGGCATACTTTGTTGCTGAAGAAAGCCAAGGTAGGATAATGTATGCATTAGTCAGCCAAGATGACGTGTTTGTCGTTTATGCTAATTCATTCAGAAGTAGCCTGCTTTTCAGTCCCTGTAGCACAACGAGAGGTCATTGAGCCCGAAGTGTAGTTCACCAACACACTTCATGTTCTTTTATTAATTCGTTTTTTAATAAATTATTTTTTAGGACTTTGAACGCTGGAGTGTGAGGCCAAATAGAGAGTTTTTACTGAGTGCAGGGATTTAAACCCATATTGCAGCAGTACATGAGCACGGGAAACAGTGACTAAGACCACAGATCTACTCATTAAGTCAATGCTCAGTGGCAATATTGTCTTCTACATCCCCTCCACTCATCTAGTTCCCCCACTGATTTACCAGCGTGGGACTGAGGCAGGACTTTGGTATAACAAACAACATCTGTCCATGAATAGAACCAAAGCACACTTTGAGATGAAGGAGAGGCACTTGGAATTAGACCATGTACAGAAGCAGGACAAACCACAGGGAAACCAAGAAGGAGTGAGGGGAGGAACCTAACGGATGCGTGTCTCCACAACAGCCGTGGGGCGATATACAATAAAACAGCTAGATTGTATCCAGCCTTGTGGCACTTATCTAATAAAGCTGAGGAGGCCCATTTCACCTCGACTTTGGATTAGGATGGCAAGAGGAAACAGTTCATTTGAAATAAGGGCACAGATATTCTTGTGGCTCATTGACGTAACACAGTACTTATTCGTGGGTACTGGGCAGAAACGCGTTGCTACTGTAATCCAGTTAGCATTCCTCAAATAGCCATGGTATATGGCCTCACGTTTCATGGAAACTGGCCAATCAGCGTCCGAGCACTGTTGCCCCCCTGTTAGTAATCAGTGCCATTAACTTATCACGTCTTTTGCGGGCATAACCGTTAAGACCATGTGTGATAAGTCAATGGAATATCTTGGTTCAGTGTCGCTCCCGCGTTATCCGGCTTGGTAATTGTGGATGTCGATGTGGATCTAATCTAATCTTTTAGCTGTTGGACACGCAGTACAATTCGTGCATACAGAAATGATTAAGAAAAACACAGTAATTAAGGAAAGGTCTCTGGAGTTAGTGCACACTAAGTAGATTATGACAGGGGAACGTGTGTGTGTGCGACAATGTATGTACGTATGGGTGTGCTTCCTGTATGTGTACGTGTGTGTGTGTGTGTGTGCGTGTACTTGTGTGTGCGTGCGCGTGAGTATCCAGTTTTCTAAAGACGTTCGACACACATAACACCACACATCGGCGGTCCATTACACTCTCTGCCTGTAATGGCTCTGCGTCAGGGAGTTGTTTTCCATAGGTCAGAAGAGGGAACAGTGTCTTCCTCCGAGCCCATGTTCTCTCCTCCTGTCAGGCTGCTGTGACTAAGAGATGGTCGTCCAGGTAACCGGCTCAGCTGCTTCGGTAAACAACCTCTCAAGTCAACACAAAGAAATAGGCTACACAAACACACCAGCAAACACACACACACATACACACAAAATTCATCTGTCAGGCCAACTGCCGACAGGCCGCGCATGGTGAGAAGGCTACATGCAAACTGTGTGTGTGTGCGAGTGTATGTATAGATGTGTTTGTGGGTGTGTGTGTTTGTGTGTGCGTGCGTGCATATTTTCCTTTGATATCTCTGTGTTTCTAGTTGCCGACAGTAAACAGAATACGGTGTCCTTGATCATCTGTGACCACGGGAAGATGCGTCGCTAGTCCCTGTCTTAGCTCCAAAATGGCTGACAGGGTTCCTTCCTTGGCAGTCCTTCTGAACGTGCATTTCAGTCCCGCTGCGAAGTGCTTTCGGACTGTAGTACAGTACAGTTGGAAATGCAGCCTGTGTTTACCCAGCATTCAGTCTGACAGCCGGTAGGTCTTCCGCATAACGACAGGCTGGTTTAACGGGGCTTCTGCGGTATGTTAACTGCCACAGTGAGTGTCTGTTCGTGTGTGTGTGTGTGTAGGCACAGTGGCTGTGTGTGAGGGAAAAGTCCCATTAAACAGAACCCTGTGGCTGTAAATATGACCCACATGCCAGTGCCTCTGGTCCAGGGTACGGTGTTAAAACCACTGACAGGGGCTCTTACACCGGGGTACATATTGAATCAGACCACAGTCTAAGCAGCTATAAAATGTTTTGCAGTAATCATTTTTCCCGAATCTGAATACCTTTGCATCTCTCTCTAGGTGTGTGGTGCTGCGGCAGGGAACTAACACAGAGCTCGGCTAAAACGCGGACTAAAATGTATTGCCAAATTCACTCCGTGGTGAGCGGATCAGATGGCGGGACATGAGTGGTACGAATGCATCCCACGCATAAATGTACAGTGGATGTGCACGTGACCAGCTCCATCGAGACAGTGCCTTCATCTGCTCAGATGTAGGCAGATGAACAGAGTTCTAGTAGTACAGAGCAGCAGTTCATTTCGTGGGTAAATAAATGATCAGCAGGGATCTTGCCTGTATCCCTTTTAGCCTTGGAGCCACGTGAGGACCCTGATGGAGGGCAGGTAGCAGCCAATTACTCTTTCATGTGGATCACATTATTTACCACCCAGAGGATATGCCCAGACCAGACAAACCCCATCAGCTGTCATCTACTGGGGATCCCTGTGAGGTTGTTGTCCTGCAAGGGATTGTGGGAGATGTTGGTCCCTAGGAATTTTGGTTGCTTTGACTGTGTCCAGTACCGGGTCGTTTTGTCTGTGTTCAGTACCAGGATGTTTGGTCTGTGTTCAGTACCAGGATGTTTGTTCTGTGTTCAATACCAGGATGTTTGTTCTGTGTTCAGTACCAGGATGTTTGTTCTGTGTTCAGTACCAGGATGTTTTGTGTGTGTTCAGTACCAGGATGTTTGTTCTGTGTTCAGTACCAGGATGTTTGTTCTGTGTTCAGTACCAGGATGTTTGTTCTGTGTTCAGTACCAGGATGTTTTGTGTGTGTTCAGTACCAGGATGTTTGTTCTGTGTTCAGTAGCAGGATGTTTGTTCTGTGTTCAGTACCAGGATGTTTTGACTGTGTTTAGTACCAGAATATTTTGTCTGTGTTCAGTACCAGGTTCTATAGATCAGGCCTCCAGCTGGTAACATCTCTAGGATACTAGAACTGTCATTGATGAGACTACTACAGAGGTGTCATCTGCAGACTTGGGCACATTGACAGATGCTCCGTATGAGGTATAGTCGGTACTGCAGGGCTGGTCAGCCTGGTTGCAGGGGGGCCGTAACACTGCTTGATGTCTCAGATCTGAATCAGTTAGTCATTAGAAGGAGAGCATAGAAACCCAGAAGTGTTTCGGCTCTTCGGGACTGGTGTTGATTAGGAAGGTGAATCCTTTCTATGGTGACGGGAGGGTTGGATGCAGAGATGGAGGACGGAGATCTATTGTGATGATTCCAGGTTGATAATAAGGAGATGGAGATGGAGAGATCTGCCACAGCCAAACCCTCCATGTTCCCTTAGCACGGAGAGGACAACAGACGACTTCCGCTGCAACTCCATTTAGCCTCATTGATTTTTCTCTTTTCTGTGAGCCAGAGAAAGACAGACAGAGGAGAAGAAAGTGCTATTCCCGCGGGTTTCGCTTTTTGCGTCGATGGAACGGAAGTGAGGAAGTGCCATTCGTTCACTACTCACCGGACAGTCATACACACACACACTGAACACACACATGCTACCCACACATAAATACTTTTCCTTCTCCCTCCCTACCTCTGTGGGTTAATGGACTCATCTATTACTCAGTCCCAGAACCCAGAAAGGCTATTAGCAGCCCCAGGTCCTTTAGTGCGCAATGAACACCAACTAACATGTACTAAACACCAACTAACACACACTGAACACAACTTACAGTAACACAAAATGAACACCACCTAACACACACTGAACACAACTTACATAACACAAAATGAACACCACCTAACACACACTGAACACAACTTACATAACACAAAATTAACACCACCTAACGCACACTGAAAACCTCCAAAAACACACTGAACACCACCTATTGCACATTGAATGCGCACTGTACACCAGCTTGATGCATACTGTACACCACATAACGCTAATGTCAATGAAACTTGAGTAACACTGAACACTACCTAACGAACTGAACTCTACCAAACACAAACGGAAGACAACCATGGCTGAGTGGTAGACATATTAACACCAGCAGCTTAACCTGACCAGGAGCCAGAGCACCGGTGGAGTGGTGTGGATGTAAACCCATACAAATGAGCTTGTATATATTCACCGGGAGAAGAAATCTATAACCACCAGAAGCAATGAGTCAGGCCCTCTGACAGGCCACATATTCATTTCACAGAATCGTAGGATGTCGCACGAGGTCGATGGCAAAATAGTGGTCAACACATTGATCGGCATTCCAAGGTAATGGCATACCCTCGCCTTCTACATCTGACACATGTTACGGCATATCCACATCTGACACATCCACATCTGACACATCTTAGCACATCTACATCTGACATCTACACCTGACACATCTTAGCACATCTACACCTGACACATCTTAGCACATCTACACCCGACACATTTTAGCACATCTACACTTGACCCATCCTGGCACATCTACACCTGACACATCTTAGTACATCTACACCTGACACATCTTAGTACATCTACACCAGACACATCTTAGCACATCTACATCTGACACATCTTAGCCCATCTTTATATGACACCTCTTAGCACATCTACGTCGGACACATCTTAGCACAGCTACACCTGACACATCCTTGCACAATTACATCTGACACATCATGAAAAGATGGTTTGGGATTGACTCCGGATTCGACCAATCACATCGGCTTGGTCATGCATCTTCGCGTGTGGTTGCGTCACAGCAGCAGAAAGTGCAGCCTTCAATCCAACACCCATTGTATGATTATCTGCTGGAAACCATTCAGTGCGACCGCACGTCACTTCGACCGTAGATCTTGTCCAAGTGGTTGCTTTGTAGCGAAATGTTCTAAACCCCCGGATTTGGGTGTGCAGTTATTTATATGCCATGCCCAATAACACTTCAAGCAGAACGTTTTACTCATATAATAATTCATTGTGGTGTTGTAATCTAGTTAGGACCATTTTATCACCAGCCAATGTACTCATAACCATCTTGCTTTCTTGCTTTACTTTCAAACTCCCAACTTGCTGTAGCCTATTGATGGGCTACATAAATTTAGCAAGGAAGAGTAAGATTACTTTCCCCTTGAATAGTCAAGAAAAAGAACTATCCAGTATGCTTTTATAGTGTAGGAATAGCAAGAGAACATTTTAGTCTAAAGAAAGACGTCATGCATATTTATGCAGTTTTTCGACAGTAGATAATAACACAGTGAATATATAGTGTTGGTTTTTAGGCGAGTACCATACTGTTGTCCACCATCTACGATCTGTAGCAGCCAGTGTGACTCAGCTTCCACCATTTTAGGGAAACAAATGTAATTGGACAAATTCTAATAATCTTAAAGGAAGTCATGATGTACTTTATCCATTGTGTTCAATAACGACCTCAAGTCTGTGACCCATAGATGTCACCTGAACGGGGCCTCTTCCCTGGTGATGTTCTGCCAGGCCTGTACTTGGTATATTCCCTGGTGAATGCAATCACCTTTAGTTCCTGTTTGTTTCAGGGTGTTTTTGCCTTTGGTCCTGTCTTCAGTGAAACACATTCTCATTACATTCAAGGTCAGATGACTGACTTAACCAGTCAACATTAGTTTTGGCCCTGAAAACTCTTTGGTGGCAATAGCAGTGTTGTTTGGGTTCATTGTCCTGTTTGTGTTCATTTGAGGGATTTGGTGGTTTTTCTCGCATGTCCAGAGTACCTTAATCCAAACCTGCGAGGGTTGTTGTAGGTCTTTTTATGGTCATTTCAGGCCATCCTCTTTTTGACGCTATATTGAATCATTTGAAATCCAACGAGCTGGAAGCCAAAACAACAAAGCCAGTAGGTTTCTTGAAACCCTTCCCAGCTGTCTTTTCTGAGGCGCTTTCATGCGGTCCTCCTCAAAACAAAACTTACAACAGAGTTCAGTTCCAACTTAATAGGGCCATCTATACTGGATGCTTTTTGAAGCTCCTGTTTCTTCAAAGCTCCAGTGTTAGGTATATTTGATGTCACCTTCACCAAACTCTCTGAAAAGCACAATAAAAATCGTACGAACGTATAGAATAGATAAAAACATCAGAGGAATTTCAGCGCTTGGCAGATTTATTGACTCTCCATCTCTTTCTCCCTCTGTTTCTCTGTATTCCTTCATCTCACCCTCTCACTTCCTCTTCATCTCTCTCTTCCTCTGCCTCTCTCTTTCTCTTTCTCCCTCTGTTTCTCTGTATTCCTTCATCTCACCCTCTCTCTTCATCTATCTCTCTCTCTTTTCCGCCCTCTCTCAAATTCAAATTCAATTTAGCTTTATTAGCAGGACAGTTATTATAGACATATTGCAAAAACCTGAGGTACAATAACAACGGGGATTCAATAACAACAGGAAAACGAATAACAGCCATGACAACCGCATTGCCGCCAACCACACAATAACAACACCAAGAACAGAAATAATCTACATAGCAACAACCAAACAACAAAGTTAACAGTTGCATCGGTAGTGAAAAACCCACAGATAATAAACAAATAAAAGACAACAGTCCAAGGCAGATCACAGGTTGTCCCTGATTTTGTGGCACCCCTTGAGGAAGTGCCCTGCTAGAGGGGCTGTGTGTTTCTCTCCCAAGATTATCTTTCCCTCATCTGACATGGTGAATGATGTCACAAATGTCTCTCTCTCTCTTCCTCCCTCTGTTTCTCTCTCTACCTCTCCATCCAGCTCTCTATCTTTCTCTCTCTCTTTCTTTCTCTCTGTTTCTTTGATAATAGCCAATTCCTGATGTACCTAAAGTCCTTAAAGCCTTGAAATAATCATGAACACTAAATTATTAAGACCCACTACAGCTCCTTCTCTACATTACCGGGATATATTCCACTTATCTGAGAGAGATAGAGAAAGAGAGAGATGGAGAGATACGAGAGAGATGGAGATCAGAGAGAGGTGGAGAGATCAGAGAGAGAGGAGATGGAGAGATCAGATAGAGATGGAGATGAAGAGAGAGAGATGGAGAGATCAGAGAGAGAGAGATCTGGGAGAGATGGAGAGATCAGAGAGAGAGATCCAGGAGAGATAAGAGAAAGATGGAGAGATGGAAAGATCAGAGAGATGGAGATGAAGAGGGGGCGAGAGGGAAGAGCCACGGAGAGAGCCTAATTATATTTTCTCATTCCTTCGTTCCAGGGACTTATTTTAAAAATAAACTCTGAGCTACCTGTATATCAAAAGTAATTACACCTATATTTCACAGTCATTTCTTTTATTAAACAAGACGTGCGTCTTTATATGCCGTCCCTCCTCCTACAGAGCTCCGTGCCACCATGGTTCCACAGTGTATTGATAGACATCACTCTCCACCTGTGCAGCGTGGAACTCAATCACCTCGGTGCCACCTCTGTGCCATGTAATGGACTGGCATTAATAATGCAGGGGTACACCAGCAGGTCACGCCCTGAGAGGCGAGGAGAGGACTTTTTCTCTCTCCCTCTTCCCCTCTCTCTCTCACTTATGCAGCCTCCTTCGGACAGAAGGACAGCGTGTTGTGAGAAGAGCGTTTTTCCTGTCAGCGCGTCTTTCGGTCATGACTGGTAAAGATGACCACCGGGACCAAACGCAGGTCTCTACGCCCTTCCGCGGATGTGGAATCCCGGAGCTCTGGCCCCTGAGAGCAGACTATGGTGGTGTGCATCGCCGGGCTCCAGAGGGTCACCCATAGGCCCTCTGGTGGCCGGCAGCGGTAAGGCAACGCCCCCAGGGGCCATTCTGAACGCCGGGGCCACAGTCCGTCACACAACCTCCACGCAGACCCAGAACTCGCGGCCCGTGACAGGTCGGCCGGGTCGACCTGAAAGGCGTGACGCCGGGGTCCTAATGTTGGGCCGGGTGGACCGTTGCCGTGGCGAGCGGCGGCCATGCTGAGCAGGCTAGCGAGCCGTGTGGGGGGGGGCCCTAACGCGGGAGCGCCCCCTCTTGACTCGTTAAGTTCCCGTCTCGTTGTCTTATTACATTGTTCAGGGGGCCACAGGTGATGAACGCACAGCCTGTTATCGAAGAGATACTCACGCAGAGACACATTGAGAACACGCGCACATACTCTCTCTCCTAACAAACGCGCACACACACACACACACACACACCTATAGCCCTGAGGAATGCCACACTGCCTCCGACTGCTGGCTGGGATTATTGACATACTGATGACTCTGCGGTGATGTGTAAAGCCTTCTGCTTCCCATACTGATGTGTCTCCGTACGGTGTGCTGAAAATAGGGAGTCCTGCATTAACGGGGCCAGTGAGGCCGGTGAAGACGCCAAACAGACACAGATAGATCACCCGGTTTCCCGTGTCCACAGAGTTTGATGGTTCGCCCCATGTTCGCATATTTCCCAGCATGCACAGTAGCCGTTTCCTGAACGTGCCTGGCCACAAAATGTGGTCCCCATATTCAGGCGTGTGTCGCTAGGGGACCTCGTTCACGTATCAACAGTGCCACTACTGTCAATATTTTATCACTTCTGATTCTCACAAGTCGTGAGACTAGCAGCTTTCGGTGCATTCCTGTGAACAATCGGTAAATCGGTATTTCCAGGTGTCTTCTTGATCTGCGGGCTGCTGTCTTAAGATCCCATTGAGCACCATGTTAATGTATGATAAGTACGTGTCATGTTTTGGTGCTGTTCCTTCAAGGCCACGGCTCACCATTAGTCCGCTTACGGTCCTACGGAAAGCAAACGCCCTCAGAGAAAAATTGCACCTTCAACTGATATCCAATTACGGACAAATGTACCCAGCATCACTCCTTTGGCTCAAAACTCCATTGTTTTATATTACATTCCCTGCTGCAGAAATGTAACAACCCAGGAAGTACAGAGAACTAGACTCTCATCATTTGACACGACAGTACACCATTTTGTAGTATACACCCCAGCCTCCATTACTCACCTTACCGGGGGAAAGGGAAAAGGCCTAATAGAGTGTTACGCCATTTTTCGCTCCCCCGAAGGGACGTGGTCGTTTAGGAGTGGGACGGAGGAGAGCCTGACAGTGGGGGGTTGCCCTCAGTTCCTTCTCAGCACCATCAGTCCACTTCCTGCCCTCAGCCAATATCATGCTTCAATAGGCTGTGTTGTGTCCCTTTGTATTCCGGACCGTGCAGCGTGGACTCCTTATCTGGTAGAAGGGAGAGAGGAGAACAGAGAGAGAGTAGAAGACGGCGAGGAAGACGAGACGGGAGAAGGGAGAGGGTGGACTCGCTGAGGGAAGGAACGGGAGAGGGTGAATAGAGGGGGAGAGAGAGAGAGAGAGCAGTCACTCCTCACTCCCTCACCTGTTCCATCAGCACGCAAGAATTCTGTCACAGGAAGCTAGTCAGCCACGTAGGACAGTACTACTCCACCGCTAGCGAATCAGAGAAAGTGAATCAGTTGAGTGGGAAGACTGGGAACACTGATTGGTCAGGATGTTTTCAGAAAGGTGATTGGTGGCACAGCACACTGTTGTACTCTGAACACCGCTGAACCCCTGCACACACACACGGCTAGAGAGTCAGTCAGTGGAACGCCATCTAACCGACGCCCATGGGTGGTGGAGGACCCACCTTCCTGGCGTCATACAGGCCCTTGCGGCACGATGGGAAGAGGAATCCCTACGGTATGAAATGAAAAACAAAGAAAGAGTGGTTTTAATTCAGTCAATTGATTGGCTAATGTGATTGATACGCGCTGATTTAAAATGCGATCAAAACACACGCGGACAGCCTCAGCGCGATACTTGAGTTAACGAGCTACTGTGTGTGCCGCTGCTGAAGCCCTGACGCAGGTCAGGTCCCCCAGGACATCATCCGTCGTCTCATCGGGAGCCCAGACGTTGTCGGGAGTGCATACAGGCATGTGCGGTTCACACACACTACTGTTCACATTATGAGTTGCTGTGATGAAATTCACACAAGTTGGAACAGCCAGTAGTTTCAGTTGTTTACTTCATCGGGGTTTGAATTCAGCCCACAGTCGGTTGGGGATTGTTGTTTTCACAGACCGTTGTGATCAACTATTCACACAATGTACAGTGAAGATATTGATCTTTAACATATTTCATTCACCTGATGTGTGATTGAAGTGTTCCCTTTAGTTTTTTGAGCAGTGTAAATTGCTTTTTAGGCTTGGTGCTAAGGTTAGGGTTATAATGGAATTTTAGGGGTTAAGGTCAGGATCAGAGTTAAAGTTAGGGTTAGGGGTTAGATAAGGAATTCATAATGGAAATCAATTGTGATGCCAAAAAAGTTCTCTGGAGTATAACAAATAAAGAGTGCGTGTGTGTGTGTGTGAGACTGTTTGTGTGTGAGAGACAGGGCTGGGTTGTGTTTGTTTTTGTGTGCGTGTGTGACAGGGCTTGGTTGTGTGCGTGTGACTGCTTAGATGTGTCAGTGTATGTGTGATTGGATGTATTTATTTCTAACTTGCTGACATCCCCTCTTGTCATGCAAAGATTAATGCCTTGTGCTTTTTTCATTACAAGGCTTGTGTACTGTAAGCTGGTGAAACATTATGCGTTCATCCTTCTGGAACAGCCACATAACCACTGTTTTAGGGACATCTGTTGTGTTGTGAAGGAGGTAGCGACAATGAACTGAGCCGGTACACCTCATTGTCACCTAACACTATCGAAACGGAAGTGGCGTCTTATTTGGTTCGCTTAGAAGTCCTGCAGGGAGTTATGGGGTGATTTGATATTCCATATAGTGACTCAACAAATGAAATAAATAAATAGGCTCCTGAATTATCTTTAAATGGTTCTCGAATGTAAACTTGGAGGAAACCCTAACCCTATGCATTTTTCAAGGGGCACTTTAAAATGTACACTAATCCATTTGAGGGGTTGCATTTTTTTTTAAACTGTAAAGAAACCCCTGAAGGTTCATTGAGAAGCCCTTTAAATGGTTTGAATTTAAGAATCCTCCAGGAAACTTTTTCTTTTAAAAAAGCCACATCAGCATGAATCCTAGTCTCTCTGACATATAATGCCCCATCAGTATGTATTTTAGTCTCTGTGACATGAGATGCCCCATCAGTATGTATCTTAGTCTCTGTGACATGAAATGCCCCATCAGTAATTATCTTAGACTCTGTGACATGAAATGCCCCATCAGTATGTATCTTAGTCTCTGTGACAAGAATAGCCTCATCTGATAGATATTAAAAGATATTAAAAGAGACCAGAACTAAAAGTCAACTTAACGGGCTAAAGGAGGGTTAAGACATAGTGTTGTATGCCTGATGAACTTTGAACCTGGAACAAAAACTGCTTTGTGTTGAAGCTGTCCGTTCACAGGCAGGTAAGAAATGCTGGCTGCCTTGAGTGGTTGTCAGAAGCTCACTGGTAATCCACATCAGCCCTGATATTGCAATACTTTTCTTGATGAAACCTTCAGAGTACTCTGGAGACATCTACAAACAATCCGTTGGACCATTATCTACCTTAATACAATCCATTTAATACACTTCAGCCCCCTCAGCTTCGATTAAAGGCTATTTTGGAATGGAATTGGGTGTTGAAGGATGACCCTTTCTTTGTGCTTGTGATGAGTTATATTATTGTAGAACTACTGGTAGCACTTCAAAGTCTCAAAACAGACATCTCAGTAAAAAAGCTGCCAAATAAACACAGCGGAAAAGCTCAATGATTAACATGCATTTGTCTTTTCCGACCACCGACTTTGCTTTGAGTTAGTATGTGATGTGTGCTCACTAGTTAAATTGGGATTTGGGGGTGATGTTGGAGGGGGCTAAGGCGGATGACATGATACCTATTTATATAGCATCTCAGGTTATTATCTCTGTCAGCTTGGTGACCTAAAGATTTCTCTCCTCATTTTAGAGCACAACTAGTCATGGTCTTTGCATCTGAACAACAATCACTTCATGCGGCTCTCTGGTTGGACACCCACGTTTCACCACTTAAATAATGCCAGCATCCATACATCGCACCACAGTTTGATGAATGGATGAGCAGACAAAGTCGGCAGAAATTAGCACCCTTAGCCTCTCAGCCCTCACCTCACTGTATTCTGGTCACCTATACCCCTCACCTCACTGTATCCTCATCACCTATACCCCTCACCTCACTGTATCCTCATCACCTATAGCCTTCACCTCACTGTATCCCCATGACCTATAGCCTTCACCTCACTGTATCTCATTCACCTATAGCCTTCACCTCGCTGTATCCTTATCACCTATACCCCTCATCTCACTGTATCCCCATCACCTATAGCCCTCACCTCACTGTATCCTCATCACCTATAGCCTTCACCTCACTGTATCCCCATGACCTATAGCCTTCACCTCACTGTATCTCATTCACCTATAGCCTTCACCTCGCTGTATCCTTATCACCTATACCCCTCATCTCACTGTATCCCCATCACCTATAGCCCTCACCTCACTGTATTCTGATCACCTATAGCCTTCACCTCACTGGATCCCCATCACCTACAGCCCTCACTGTATCCTCAGCACAGGTGTGCGGCACTCATGAACAATTGTTTCCCATTGACATGTCTGTCTGCCACCCCCTCCGTCCGTAAACACCCCCTGATCAAACATCTTTGCGCGGCTATACCAGCACCAGCTTCTAGCCGAGGGGGACAGAAAACTATTGGATGAGCTGGGCTGGGTCAATGTCCATTCGATTGGCTGGCGGAGGGCTGGATTTGATAGGCTTTGTTTTGCCCTCGAGGGAGTCCGAAGTGCCAAAGGTTTTAGAATGAGCTAGTGATCTGGGCTTAATGGAAACGACTTGACAGTCACAAATCCATCTCCCTTTAATGAGCAACTCATTAGAGTTGCACTTCATTAATGATCCTGGGATAGAGAATACATAATCAAGAGAATTGTGGGATGAATCTGAATTAAGTGGAATTAATCTGAATTACGTGGAAAAGGTTTTTTCAGTACCCATTGTGGGGTGGACTGCTTTGTAAGAGTTTACGACAACTAGAACTTGATTTTACGACAACTAAAAATTCTTTTAAGAGATATTGTCCACAGCCATATTAAAGATTGCATTGTAACTCTAATGATTGTTCATAAATCGTCCGGGAAGGTTTATCAGAAGAAATTCTTGTTCAGAAAACCTAGATCTGCACAGCTTATTGTTGGGTTTAACTCAATGCTAACACTGTCCTTATGTCTTACAGATCTGTGATAAGGAGTGGCACTATTACGTGATCAATGTGGAGTTCCCTGCGGTGACACTGTTTGTGGATGGCATGACTTATGAACCCTATCTGGTGACAGATGATTGGCCCATCCACCCTTCATCAATCGACACACAGCTGACCGTGGGCGCCTGCTGGCAAGGTCAGTCTATGTTATCCAGTGTGTGGTACAGTGTGTTATCCAGTATGTGGTACAGTGTGTTATCCAGTGTGTGGTACAGTGTGTTATCCAGTGTGTGGTACAGTGTGTTATCCAGTGTGTGGTACAGTGTGTTATCCAGTGTGTGGTACAGTGTGTTATCCAGTGTGTGATACAGTGTGTTATCCAGTGTGTTGTCCAGTGTGTTGCCCAGTGTGTTGTCCAGTGTGTTATCCAGTATTTGTGTTCCTGTGTTGCCCAGTGTGTGGTCCAGTATTTGTGTTCCTGTGTTGCCCAGTGTGTGGTCCAGTGTGTTATCCAGTGTGTTGTCCAGTGTGTTATCCAGTGTGTGGTCCAGTGTGTTATCCAGTGTGTTGTCCAGTGTGTTGCCCAGTGTGTGGTCCAGTATGTTGCCCAGTGTGTGGTCCAGTGTGTTATCCAGTGGCTGTTGGGGCCCCAAGGCTGTGAGGGATTCGTCTCCAAAATGGCAGAGGCTCAGGCTTGGAGGCGTCACACATCAAAGGCACGCTGTCAAATCCAGCCGCGTGAAAAACCAGGGGGGCCAATGATCCCGTTTGAATAAAGAAGCACTACTGACATGATGGAGACTTAGATGGTGTCTGCTGGGTTGTCCCTGAACAAGAGATTACGCCCGTCTGAATGGGGAACAAGTACCCTGGCATTACATTCTAATAAAGCTGTGCTAAGCTTCACAAATTGAAGACCACTGTGGATAATTAGTGAACAGGGATGTACCCGGATGGACCGGCACACCGTCACCATGGCAGCGACAGGACACAAGGAACTAAAGGCCCCGGAAAAATCCTTTTGACAGATTTTGTTTTTAGCTGTGCCACTTGTATGCCCAGTGGACAGGCAATGATTTACGTGTGGTCGCTATGTAACTTATAGGAAGCATAGAGTTGGCTTTAGGCCTATCTCTGTGTCCTGACTCCTCTTGACTAGAACCAAACAAAAACGTTAATCTATTCTGTTTAAATACAGCAATTACATCTTTTAATTCAAATGTGTTGACGGGTATCATTTTTAACTCGATATGTAAATGCTTTGTGTGTCCCTCAAAACAACACAGAGGTCTAGCTGCACCTGGAACATTTGGAAGACCTCTTTACCAGAAATTAGAAAACATTGTGAGACCAGAGTACTACTGCCCCCCACCCTGCTTTAATCTTGGAATCAGAACAGCTCTTTCTTGAAAAGAGATCTATTTCAATGAGACAACCTGTATAAATAAAGGTTACATTTAAAAAAGCAGCAGCTTAGACTGCTGTTACACCCTAACCCTAGGGTACAGAGGAACGTATAGAAATGAAGTTTTAATAAAAGGCATAAAGAGTGCCCTTGGTTTACTCACCATTTTGCGGTGGGTCTAAACATAAGACAAAATACCAAGACAGAAAGTAATGGCAAATCAAGCAATAGCATTGCTATGAAAATAGTAAGACAGTTTTGTTTGTCAGCTCCCTTCAATCTCTTCACTGATCTGGTAAGTTTCCTAGAGCTCTGTCGTGGGCTGACATACTTTTTCTTGATGTCTATTTCACCATATGTTCTAAAGAACAACCTTCAACTTGAAGTTCTGAAACAGTTGTTGTAGAGTGCTGAAAGTTTTTTTATTTTAACTTTTTTAACATCCATGGTCAAACTTCTGCCACTTGAGTAAGGAATAGAATCATTTGCATAAAGATGCACATCAGCTTTCTCCAATGCTGTTGATGTGAATAATAAACAACATGGGACCTAAAATGGAACCTTGTGGAATACCTGACTGTAGCTCTATGGAATCTGACTGAGCAATCTCCCTTTACACATTTGACAAGCAGTTCACCAACCAGTTCACCAACCACAGCAGAGCAGGACCATGTATTCCAATGCATTTAGGTTTCTGCACCTGTAGAGTATAGCCCAAGAGTATCAAAGGCCTTAGAGAATTATTTGAACACAGCAACACAATGCAGTGCTCTACCTGAAGTGAATATCCTTCAAAACATCTGCTGTGGCTTGACCAACCACTAAAAGTGTTGCCTTGCTGTAGCAAGACCTTGTGTTTTATGTGTTTATTGACTAGATTGTAATGTAGATATAGGGCAGTAGTTATTTAGTAGAGAGGAATCCCTTCATTTCAATAGAAGTAGGACAAATGCTGATTTTTACAACTGGGGAGTTTCATTACGATCTACAGTGAGATAAAAAATGTATGTTAATGGAGAAGCAGAACATGTGTAGCAGTTGAGGGTCTAGATCATTGAGGCCATGAGATAGTTTTACATCAATAATTTTCAAGGTTCTACTCACCTCAGAGACAGAAAACGATGAGAAAGTTTCTGGAATACCGATACAGTATGAGCCTACTGCTCTTTCAGCATAAAACGAAACAGATGGAGCTTCGTACAGATCAAAACCCTGATGTTCCTCTCTTTTCTCTCCTCAGGTGGGGAGGTATATAGCCCAAGGTTTACCCAGTACTTCCGAGGGAGTCTGTCTGGCCTGACCATTAGGCCTGGGAAGATCGAGACACAGAAGGTCATCTCCTGTCTACAGGCCTGTAAAGAAGGACTGGACATCAACTCTCTGGAGAGTCTTGGCAAGGATATCAAGGTGACAGTATGATTATAGATGTGACATAGTCAATGGATGTGACATAGTCAGTGGATTTGCCATAGGGGTGTGAACGGTCAGGAGAAAAGGCACATGAAAACCAGCAGGACCTGTAAAAATAAACCACACATGGCTGGGTTTGTTTGCGGGGTTCTGCGTTCCCCAGCCCGGCTGGCTTTGTCTGCAGGGTCACCAGCCAGGCTTTAGCATGATTGGATTTAGCAGATATATGGTTCTAACTAGTAGGTCACCTTCTAATAGTTGGTCCACAAAAATAGCACAAATGCACACACAAGATGTATTTCTATAAAACCCCTTGTAACAGGGTGTTGTTCCATGTGTTCAGTTCCACTTCAACCCGGCCCAGTCAGTGTTGGTGATGGAGGGAGAGGACCTGGAGAGTTTGACCACCGCCATGACTAAGGTGTCCTACATCAACTCACGGCAGTTCCCAACTGCAGGCCTCCGACGACTGCACATCACCACCACTGTACAGTAAGTGTGAAGCTCTACAAACCACACACACACAAACACGCATGCACACACTTACACACGAATGCACGCACAAAAAACCATTCACACCAAGCCCACATTAACAAAAGTTATTCTACATGACATCTGTATCACAACAGAATGGGTTCATTTAGTTCCCATTCCCATTTCACAAAAAAAAACACTCAGCAACTATCAAAATTATAATAAATTAAATGATATTAATACACAACAACTGTAAAAATACAAACACACAGCAACTGTAAAGAGAAAAACACACAGCAACTGTAAAGAAACAAACACAGCAAATGAAGAGAAAAACGCAGTACTGTAAAAAAAAAAAACACACACACACAGCAACGGAAAAGAGACCAACACAGCAACTGTAAAAAACAAACACAATGCAACTGTAAAAAGACACAGAGCAACAATTAAATGTAAAAGACTAATTCCAGGTTGTGTGTGTATGACGTGTGTGTGTGTGTTCGGTCTCAGACTGTGTTCGGTCCATGTCTGACATGCTAATCAGGACTGTGCGAGCAGTGAGTCAAGCAGCAACCGTCTCTTTATCTCTCCATCTCATCTCTCTCCGCTCGTTAACAACACCATCCCTCCCCGCCACGACTGAGGGGACCGCTAGGTTGCCGCGGCTCCGCGGTTGCCGTGGAGCAGTGCTTGCTGTGACTAAGGTGTCAGACGCTGATGATGAAGACGTAAATGAGGGCCGTGAAATGCAATCTGATGTGTCAGGCCGTAGAGCATTTTGAGGCAGAAGGTCGGTCGTTAGAAGGGCGTGGCGCTGGTGAAACAGGCAGATTGTCAGCTCCTCTATCTCTGTATCTCTCACTATCTCCGCCTTGCGCTTTTGCTTTTAGTCTCTGTCTCCGCTTTCTTTTTCCCTCAGTCTCCCTGTCTCTCTTTCTCCCTCAGTCTCCCTGTCTCTCTTTCTCCCTCAGTCTCCCTGTCTCTCTTTCTCCCTCAGTCTCCCTGTCTCTCTTTCTCCCTCAGTCTCCCTGTCTCTCTTTCTCCCTCAGTCTCCCTGTCTCTCTTTCTCCCTCAGTCTCCCTGTCTCTCTTTCTCCCTCAGTCTCCCTG
>JACXGK010002597.1:0-22594 GCA_016801125.1 Novumbra hubbsi | reverse complement strand
CCAGAATTATTCCTCATTTTGTCATTAGGCAAAATTGTTACAGCCAATTTAGCTAGCAGATAAACACACATACACACACACACCCTTTTCTAAGGCAATTTGTTAGGTAATTACAGAGATCAACTAATCAGACACACACAGACATCTCAAGCCAGTCTGTTGTGTGGTTAAGGGGAACAGCTCGTCTTAGCTCTTCATTTAGACAGACCTCGACATGGTACAAGGAATTGCCAAGGGAAAGCAGCGCAAACAGACCACAAATCCTACAAATTAGTTTTCACTACTTAGCCAGAAGCTTCAGACCGTTATCATATAAACTGATAGACAGTCCTTAATTAGCGCAGGAAAGTAAATAAACTAATTAAAGCTGTGAGCAGCATTTCAGGGGGCCAAGTGGGGTAACACAAGCAGCTCACCTCGCGATCCCACACAGAATATTTTGTGCTTTTTGCAATTACCAGTGACACTAGCTGTCGCCATGACGTAATGGAGAAATCCAAACCAAAACTTGACCACAGCAATAGAGGAGTGTGAGGAGATGGTGTGTATGTGTGACAAGAAGACAGAATGTGTGTGTGAAGAAAAGAGGAGGTTTGTGGGTGAGTGCACGCGCTAGCATGGAGAGTGTTGGGAAGAGCGGAGTGTGTGTGTGTGTGTACGTGGGAGCGTGTGTGTGTGTGGAAATGATATAGAGTGTGCGGAAAGATGAGAGAATGTTTGGGCGTCCAGAGAGGATGACCACATTCTGTGGAGACACGGTGTTCACAAAGAATCAATTGGCCTTCCTTCCTGCTTAACATGTGTGGCAATTATCGTAGCATTCAACTATATAAGTACATTCTAAGAATTTCCTGTCATGAAACGATGATCTATCTGGGCAATACTTTTATTGATAGTTACCGCCTTTCTTGACCAGGAGTTATCCTGTGCTTATTTGAGCCGTTGATCATATGGATTACTACATCACAGACATAATGATGGTCTTCAGTATTCCAAACCTAACTTGTCACAACACAACTGATTGTCTCAGACACAAAAGTCAAGACATTTTACAAATTCAATCTCAACAAGGCACGCCGCTTAATTAAAAATAATTCTAGGTGACTTTCTCATGAAGCAGGTTAAAAAATGCTAACAGTTTGCAAAGCTGTCATCAAGGCCAAGGAAATGTATGATGATCTGAACACTTATTTTATTACTCCATTATTCTATGTGTTATGTCGTAGTTTTAATGTGTTCACTTATCCTACAATGTGGAAATTAGTAATAATAAATAAATGCCCTTGAATGAGTAGGCTTGTCCAAACGTTTGACTGATAATCTCAAAAATAAGATTCTGAAAAAACACACTCTTTATCTTAAGGCCCAGTAACTTTGTTGCTTGGCCCCCTAATAAAGAACTCAGTGAGTGAAGAGCCCTTTTCGCCAAACCCCTGAAAAGCATAAAGACTATCACTATCACTCAAGGTATTGGCATTAATCCTGACAGGCTCTCAGACACACTCAAACCAAAAGGAACACAATGGCCAGCTGGAAGCAAGACATCTAGTTATACACAGACTACCTGGGCTAACATACAACTCCTGGTTCTGCACAGACTACCTGGGCTAACATACAACTCCTGGTTCTACACAGACTACCTGGGCTAACATACAACTCCTGGTTCTACACAGACTACCTTGGCTAACAGACAGCTCCTGGTTCTACCCAGACTACCTGGGCTAACAGAGAACTCCTGGTTATACTTGTAGTGCCTCAAAGACCCGTTCCCAGTAACATTTAGATTGAATGTGTTTTTTTAATACTGTGAATGTAGCAATCTCTTATTAAACCATTCTTTTTTTGGGGGTTTGCTTCATGTCAATCGTTTGCCAAGAGTGTTAAAACACTCTGCTGTGTTCAAACACTTGATAATTATTCTATGTTTATATCACATCAGCAGTAACGAAGAGTGGGAGAGAGAACGGGTGCATGCACAAGGCTGTGTTTTGGTGTGTTTTTTTGTGTGTGTGTGTGCACGTGCACATATGAAAAAAATCCTGGTTATTTTCATTGATATGGACAGCTTGCAGCCATCTGTCTGAAAGGCACATCTCTCCCCCCAAACAATGTGAAAGCTGCAGAGCCCCTTGCCAACAGAAACAACTTGCAATCAAAATTGAACAAATATTGGATGTCCATGTTCACAGTTTCCTCAATCACGATCTGTGCTTGACTCTCGTCTCTGAACCGGAAGGGGCCAGGATAGGAAGGGCCATGATAGGGAGGGGCCAGGATAGGGAGGGCCATGATAGGAGGGGGCCAGGATAGGAAGGGGCCAGGATAGGAAGGGCCATGATAGAGAGGGGCCAGGATAGGAAGGGCCAGGATAGGGAGGGGCCAGGATAGGGAGGGGCCAGAATAGGAAGGGGCCAGGATAGGAAGGGGCCAGGATAGGAAGGGGCCAGGATAGGAAGGGGCATGATAGGAAGGGGCCAGGATAGGAAGGGCCAGGATAGGAAGGGGCCAGGATAGGGAGGGCCATGATAGGAAGGGGCCAGGATAGGAAGGGCCATGATAGAGAGGGGCCAGGATAGGAAGGGCCAGGATAGGAAGGGCCAGGATAGGAAGGCCAGGAAAAAGAGGGGCCATGATAGGAAGGGCCAGGATAGGGAGGGGCCAGGATAGGGAGGGGCCAGGATAGGGAGGGCCAGGACTTATTCAATGCCAGCAACAGAAAGAGAGTGAAGGACGCTTCCTGTTAGACATGAGCACAAATAAACAGTGACTTCCACACAACGCAGTTCAAGTGCCAGATTCCAGCCTCATTACTGTCAGCAATTAAATATTTCCAGCGTCTCCCCAAGCATGCTGTTCCTAATCCCTACGACATTTATCGCGAAAACTTTAGTTGGCCCGGGACAATTGTGAGGAGAATAAAAATAATAAATACAAAAATAACGAGCAGGAACTAGTGATGGTGTCCGTTCCCCCTTGTCCTGCTGTTTTGTGGGGAACTCAGGTGTTTCGGGGAGGACACGTGTGTCTCCGTCCCGGACATCAAGGCCGTGGTGATGGTCCTGCCGCCCAGCGAGCCCCGGATCACTATCGCCGGTTCGGACCGATTAGTCAGACCGGGTTCCGACCTGCGCAGAGCGATGGGCGTGGCCCCCTTCAGGGAGCTGCGCATCACCAGCACGGTAACCAAGGGTGACGGCGTGCTGCTCAGTGCAGGTCAGTGGGTTGGTTACTACGGGGACATGGTGCCAGAAGCGGGGTGCATCGTACGTGTGCATGTGTGTGTGCATCTATTTCCGTGTTCGATATTGTGCGCGTGTGTGTGTGAGTTTAGTCCACAGGCCTGGCGTTCTGGAGGTCATGCACAATCTGGATTACTGTGATGTCCTTGTGATTGGAGACGAGCTCGACCCAGAGCATGAGAGTCTGGAGATCCCACACAGCTCCCTGATGGGGAAACACCTGGACGCCACAAACTCCACCTCAGGAATGTCCATATATGGTGTGTTATGTATAAACCCCACCTCAGGAATGTCCATATATGGTATGATATGTACAGACTCCACCTCAGAAACATGTAAACTCTACCTCAGGAATATCAATATATGGCTTGTATATGTACAAATAGCAATGTTGCATTCATAAATCGTTATTTAAACCAAACAAATATAGATCTACACCAGGCTATGTGACACCTGCCATTACCTCACCCGCACCTGCCACTACCTCATTTGAGCAACTCAGTGGAAAGGACATTCAGCCTCACTTAACTTATTAAAAACCTAACCCCAAGGGTGGTGATGTAATGGTCCAAAGGGTGGTGAAGTAGGGGTTCCAAGGGTGGTGATGTAGGGGTCCAAAGGGTGGTATTGTAGGACGTTGTTCTACCTTCTCAAAGAGTAGCAGTGTTCCTCTGCTATAGAAGATATCAGGGATTTTACATAGAACACAACACTGAGCCCTGTGGTACACCATCTATACTAGAAATACCAGAGACATCCTTGGTGACAATTTCTTCTCTGACCGGCAGGTGTGGACTCCATGGTCCACTACGAGGAGGCCCTCAGGCAGGTGCGCTACAGGAACTGGCACCCGGCAACCCTGACCAACAGGAAGTTTAGACTCACCTGCTCTGAGCTCAATGGCCGCTACACCAGCAACGAGTTCAACCTGGAGGTCAGGGTGTATCCAGACTGTATCCATTTGGAGCGTTGCTCTTTTCCCTCTCATTACTCCATCCTCTCCCCCATTTTACCTCCCTACTCTTACCTCCCTAGTCTCTTCTCCCTTTTTCTGCACTGTCTCAGGTCAGCGTCCTCCACAACTCTGCACCAGCGGAGCATGTCAATCACATGGCTGTCCAATCCCAGTACATGCGGCCTGTGCATAATCCACTGATGGTACACACGCTGAACTCCCACATCTCAGGTAAGACCCCGACACGTTCAAACACCACCTGTCTTGGAAGGCTTAGCCAGTATTCTGCATCCATATTCTATATTTATGGGTTAGTGTACAGTCCTGGGATCATCACCTATAGTCAGCGTACAGTCCTGGGATCATCACCTATAGTCAGTGTACAGTCCTGGGATCATCACCTATAGTCAGTGTACAATCCTGGGATCATCACCTATAGTCAGTGTACAGTCCTGGGATCATCACCTCTAGTTAGTGTACAATCTCCAAAGACAAGGCTAAAAACAAACATCAGTGACGACAAGATATCTCTGACCAATCGGTAAGTCAGGGTACAGTGTAAAGAAGTTCGGCAAAAGGTTGAGTTTGCAGTTTTACGGTCTTACAACAGGCCAGTGAAGCTGTTAAAAAAGAAAAACGATCATATGAATTCACAGTGAATCAGAGTTTCTGTACAAACTCTCAGGGTGACAGTGCCATTGTGATTCAGGTGAACTCAACCTGTACCCCCCCCCCCCCCCCCCAGGCACTCCCCCAGTGGCCACAGCTGTCATAGTGATCTGCATCGCCGCCCTGGTGGTCATAGTGGTCCTGGGCATCTACAGGCTCCACAGTACTCACCAGGACAGCTCCAGGGGCGAGGAGGACGGAGCCAAGGACCTGGTGTCGGACTGGGATGACTCCGCCCTCACCATCACCGTCAACCCCATGGAGGTTAGGGGGTTGTCGGAGACGGGGGGGAAGAGGGGGATCTGCTACATCCCAGGCTGATTTGTGTAGATCAGACGGGTCAAGGCCAAGTGGAACGATTAGGATAGCATTCCCATTTTCCCTTATAAGTAAATATTTTTCTTATTATAACTAATACTATCAAGGATTTATTCGTCAAGGAAGGTCAGGCGAAACTGCAGGAAGTTGTTCTCTGAACAACATTTTGAACATTTTAATATGATAAACAATAATAATAGCCAACAATTATAATATAACCCAGCTAGCCATCCGCGACGGAGGGGTTACTCAGAAACGCACATGGTCACAACACAACAACTTTAAATCATGACACAGACACCGGCGCTGGGAATCGATGCACTTACAGCTGACGGCTGTGAAAATAGGTGGTGACAAAAAACAAAAATCTGTGTTTTTGTCGTACTTAGCAGTCCAACGGCACAAGGAATATGTGAACAGGTTCTTCTGAGCCCTGGGCATTCTCAAGCACCGTCCAGAGTAAAGCGTCTGGAACCAGGGTGTGGGGAAGGTGTGAGGAGTGTCACCCATTACATTGAAGATTGCGTTTACTATTCTGGTCGGTTTGTTTTTGCGCCTCACGCACTGATTGACACGCCAGACTGTTATATTGAATGTGACTGCACCCTTTCTAAAACATTAGAAGCTGGCACCGTCTAGCTTTAATGAAACTACAAAGCCCTCCTGGGCAAGGGGGAACAAATGCCGGCAGTCTCATCGCACTCTAAAAGCCTTTCACGTGTATTGCAGCAACTGAGAATAACCTCACATGCCCTGATCCAGTATTCCTGGGGAGCAGAATGGTTTGGAGCGACAACCCTCAACTGTCCAGAGGAAAAAATACAGTCCGGAATCTCTGTTAAGCTCAACTTGTCATCAACTTGTGTCCTTAGTTGTCCTGAGTGATGTGGGAGGTACCTGACCGGTGCAGGCCGGTTTATACCAGTTGTCCAGACTGATGTGGGAGGTACCTGACCGGTGCAGGCCGATTTATACCAGTTGTCCAGACTGACGTAGGAGGTACCTGACCGGTGCAGGCTGGTTTATACCAGTTGTCCAGACTGACGTGGGAGGTACCTGACCGGTGCAGGCCAGTGCAGGCCGGTTTATACCAGTTGTCCAGACTGACGTGGGAGGTACCTGACCGGTGCAGGCCGGTTTATACCAGTTGTCCAGACTGACGTGGGAGGTACCTGACCGGTGCAGGCCGGTTTATACCAGTTGTCCAGACTGACGTGGGAGGTACCTGACCGGTGCAGGCCGGTTTATACCAGTTGTCCAGACTGACGTAGGAGGTACCTTACTGGTGTCCTCATGTGTTCCACTCATTTAAAAAAAAATCCCACCTGGGTCATGTGGTCCCACATTGTAAACCTCATAGACCAGCGTCCTCACCATTGGATCTCATGTAATTCTGCAGCAAGGGTCCAAATCTGGCGCACTGCTGTATCAGCTAAAACCCTCTCTGACAAATAGAGCATAAAATGCCTAAAATAAAGGATGTTCAGGACGCAATTTCATTCTCTCTTTTGTCTTATCTGAAAGGCAGTCCTGTGTTCCACTCTGTTCTGTCTGCAGAACATCGGAGGGCCGCAGGCGGTGGAGGACGAGACACAAGAGGAAGAGCCAGAGGAGGATGAGGACGACGAAGAGCAAGACGAACTGGCAGGCAACATCACAAGTGCAGATTCTGATGACAGTGACGATTCAGAGGAGGAGGAGGTGGAGGAGGGGGTCCAGAGGGCAGGGGAGACGGGGAGCAAGTCAAAGAGTAAGCTGGACCCTGACAGCTCCTCGATGACATATTAATGTCAAACACAGATGCAGACACACAAGCACTCATACACGAACACGAGCACACTCATACACACACCTACACAAAATGTCACCGTCACAATCCGTTGTTGAAACGCTGCCCCATAGAGATGGCATCCCTGGGAGAAACTAATTCCCAGTCATCTGGTTGGAACCTCCAACTTCATTGGATGACCCCGCCTGATCACCTGGGTCATTAACTGGGTCATTATGTAGGATCAGACATTAAATTATACAAAAACGTCAACATTGAGATGGCATTCATTGTTAAGTAGAAATTAACTACTTCAATATGGAGATGACCTTAAGACAACATTATGGCGCAGTTACACAAACATCCAACTCTATGGGGCTAACCATTAAGTTCACGTTTTGTCCAATGTCCTATGAAATGTCGCTCTCTGCTGGATAAATAAGGCATGACACACTGTTTTCTATTTAAGAATACCATTGACAACAAACGGCCAATTGAAAATTCACTAGTACAATGTCATTATCCTATGAATTTCAGAACTTTTCAATTGTTTATGGGTGTCCAAGATTGGACAACACATTTTGCCTTGTTATCTATTCCAATTACTGTTGAGTTACTAACACAAAACATATTGAAATGCGTTCAACTTACTGCATTAATACAAAAATATGTATTTCTTTGTCATTTTAAAACTGTAATTCAAAGTAGTTTTTTTGCATTGAGCTGATGTGTTTACAAAACTAATTTTGAACATTTTGATAGACTGCTTTTTCTTTCTGACTGCCTGGCTCTGTTTCTTGGAAATATAAAAAAAGGGAAAGGTTTCCGTATGTTTTTATAAATCCCTTGTGTATATAGCACGTAGCACAGCTTGAACCATCATAGAACTGGAGCTCCATTCACTACATAGCTGGAGGCCTGCGCTACAACGTAGACAACATTTCCAGAGACTGTGTTCATGTTTAACAATGCATTTTAAATAACAATACACTACTAAAAAATTAAGGAAACACAAAATCAACGTAATCCATAGCCTATTTAACGTCTGTACCGGTATGTCAGCGTGTAGATTATAAAGATGTACCTACCCAAGAATGCCAGATGAAGGCAAACACTACTTTTGGCCAGAAGAGGATCCAGTTTGTATCTTTATGAAAGTAATTGAGTGCTGCCTTCTCCTGTTTCAATTAACTCTTCATATCTATCAGCCCGCAGAGCAAATGTCATTGGAAACACTTTGAAAGGATGTCTTCCTGGTTGAAAAGACATCTTTCTAAGTATTCCGTCATTTCTCTAGAAGACCACTGGAAGATTTTTAACTAAATCTGTCTGGTTGTGTTACTACACTGCTAAAAATAATTAAGGGAATACAACCATCACATTATAACACCAATTTAACTAAACATCAGGGATATCAATCTGTCCAGTTAGGAACCATAAGCGATTGAGAATCAATGTCACCTGTTTTGGTGCAAATGAAAGTGACAACAGGGGCACTGGAGAGGCAACTGCAACCCCCCAAAAAGGGAATGGTTTTGCAGGTGGTGGCCACAGACAAATGCTCTCTCCTTATTTAAGACCCTGGAATACAAAGCCCCCCTAAAATAGGCCTAGCGACACCCCTGAATCCAACCACTTTGAGCATCGCTACGTCCTGTTCTACTTACAGCGGAGACAACACAGGCCTGCATGTCTTCAGGGAGCCAAATGAATCCAGCCCCCTGACGTCCCACCTTCTACTCATACGGCGTCCATGTTTGCCTGTGTCAGAGGGAGACTGTTCTGAGAAGTCAAGTTGTCCTTTGCCACAGATCTAAGATCATGCCATCATAAAAGCTACTTTCATCCATTGCTGGGCAAAATGCAAACCTGACCTAAGAACAGTGCTTGGGGGTGACGACAGCTTGCGGCGTCTCGCCTCAGTTTTTCTTTTTAGGTCAACTTGTGTCCTGTGTCTTCTCACCTAACTCTAAAGCTGTGATAAGGATGTGAATCACAGGCGTTTCATGGGGTTTGTTCCAAGGGTTGTATACATCAACAATGGTCTAAAGTCATTAAGTCGTGCCAGAATTCAGCTTTCACCTGTAACTTTCAGGTTCACACAGCTTAAGGAGACCAAGAGAGGAATCCACTTCTGAATATTGGGATGTGTGATGTTGTCGTAGTTGATGTTCTATGATAAGTCACCTTTGTCTGGAGTCCCACTGTAAGACCTTTTGATCCTCAGCGTGTCTCTGGTGGTCAAAAAGTCAAAGTCTTTTGAAAATAAAATACTTTGACTTTTAACTACAGCTGGGCTGCAAGTAGCTAAATGTAGTCAACGCTTTTCCCAGAGGGCCACTGAGTTTTGCATCCATTACATGTTTGTCTGTAGCAGTTTAGGGCTCCTTACCCTGTCAGCCTGGGTGCCGTTGTGATGTCATTGTGAGACGTGTTTCTCCCATTGCCTCGTTTCACCACATCTTTATATGTCATAGAGGAGTACAAATAATCTCTTTTAAATATGAACCCTGTAAAAAAAATAAAAAAAACGTTCAAGACAGTTATTTTATATATACAGTTTATGGTAATTTTATTGTTTTGTAAAGGTTTTGGGTTTCTTTCTCTTTGGTGGTCATGGCAGCACTTCCTGTATATTGACCAATAAAGACTTGTTTTAGAATCTACAGCCCATGCCTCTTCTCAATGTGTGATGTGAAAGCTGACTGACTTCAAAACTTGCGTTTTGGGGTTTTAAACTGGGTGTCTGTATAAGTAATTCCTTAATGATGACTCTATTCAAGTTTAGTTACGCATCAGAACATAGAAGGGCATGAATATTTCTTCGCAGAGTATAATAATACTCTTCCTGGTACACCTGTCTATTTTGCTTAGAGGTAGTAGCCAGGTGAAGTATAAGGACACCAAGAGATTCACCATTGAGATATCAATTACTGCTCACCTAGCAGAGGGGACTGCACACTCAGCTAGACGGTCAGGTCCATGCTTAGCGGGACCAAACCACAGGGTTCGCCAGTCACCCTCCCCAGAGGACGGGCACCCTTCATGGGCTGCGGATCGTACGCAACTGGCCAAGCGGAACTGTCCTGCCTTCAGCGAGCAGATGGATCTGTGCAGCCGTGTCTCCTAGCAGCCAATGACACACCAACAGGACAGGTTGCAGAAAGAGGGGGACGATGCAGAGCTGGGGTCTGACTGCCCAGAAGAACTGGCTCCCTAGGGGCAAGGACAGGGAGTCACTCCACCTACAGTTCCACAACTACGGCCGCCGGATGCTTCGGTGTTGAGTCGACCCATGAGGTGTTCGTGGGGGGGCTGAGAAGCCCCTGTCTTGAGGCACCCCAGCACTAGTGCATCTTTATGTGAGCTGTGTCAACGAAAACGGTGCTGTAATGTGACCCCTGCTGGTTGGGTTTTGTATTACACCCATATATTAATATTATTATATAGTTAATATTAAACTATATTATAGTTTAATATTAAACAGCATGAAGTCATGATGGTCTCGTACGATGTATATTACACACGCATTACGCCTCCACGTCATCTCCCCCAGCTGTCTCGTGCCTACTTTCTGCTGATGTCTTCTTCCTTGAAATATTTACAATTTCGGTAAACAGTATGGCATGGTAAAGTAAACTATAAAATACATGTTAAATGCCCCGTGTTTCCTTCGGTGGAATATTAAAGCTGAAGACTAGAGGGCAGCAGAGGTCACAGCGCTCCTTGAACGGCAAAAGACAAACAGTTTTCGCTGAAATAATTACGATTGAGCGTCTCTGTCGTTTTCATTGTGCCAGGAGCCTTAATCACGCGCATCGCATCATTACTGACAATGTTAATTAGAAACTTCAAAACACCGGGCAGACAGCAAATGTTAACATAGTCAATTACTGTATCCCTCGATGGTCGTTGGGGTTAATTGCTTTTGTAGTGGGCCGTTTAAGACCAATGATGTGTTCTTATAAAGCATGCTACATCTGTGGCCTATGGCTTTGCTCTTGCCTTCGCTTTCCGGCTAATAAGCAATTACTCCGCCACACCAATGTAAATGACCATAGGCAATAGATACATTTTCTAATTAAGTCACTACAGTAAAAAAATATTAAGTCAACACACGGGACCATTACACCTTCACAAAGCGCCATATAAATGCTTTTGACACTGTTAGTCGACAATATTCGATGTGGTCTTTTCACACCCGACAGTTGATGGGTTATTTTCGAGAGGGGTGTCTACATCCTGGTTGGTCTCTCCACTTTGTCCTCGTGGGCGCTCACATGCCCCGCCGCAGGACATATGTTGGCACGCGACATAATGACCAACTCCCCTGACCCATTTGGGCTAGACGGCGCCACTTTCAATAGCAGAAGCCAATGGGCAGAAATTCCACTATCAAGTATGGTCAAAATATGCCGATATGGTGTCCGTTATGTGGAGTCTGGAAACGCTGGGGAGACTACACGTTTCTTTTCACATGTTGTGTACCATGACATTCCCAGACATTATATATGTTTTGCTGACGGGAAATATCATCAGAAAATAGGTGAGCCCAAGGTCTGGTAAATACAGTGTGCTTGGGGGATTCACGAGCTCCCAGAGTGAGGTTCAAGCTAGACCAACCAGTCCAGATGCAATACCTACATCCTACATAGGTTTGCCGAAAAGTTACCTTCAGGGCTTTTGTCTAAATGAAATGCTGTCTTTTGTTGACTAGAAACATATTTTGGACAAGGTCTTAAGAGTTTTCTGTTTATGTAAACCTATGTAACCTTCCATAACTAAAGATGAGCACATTTTGTTGCTAGAAGCTACTCAACATGGTTCCTGTACAGCGGCAGGTTCTTGTGTTAATTGCTCCTAATACGATGTAACGCGGACTCCAATCCTTCACTGGTTTCCCGGAGAGTGACAACATTACCAGGTAATTTATGTAATGTTTATCACGAATTACCACAACCGATTGACAGGGTAATGTAACCGCGGTAGATGTGTCTTGTCGCCACTTAATTGAGGCCGCAATTTATCACCATCAATGGTTTTCTAATCCACATATTTTATAATTTGGATAATTTCGCGCACAAGGTGAAATACGAAGTGTTTCAGAGGAATAACGTTCGGAATATTAATAGTCAACCTACTGGACGAACGGGTTATGTTTACAAGCTGCCCATAGCCTATTTTATGTTTGTATCGGTATGTAGATTATAAAGATGTACCTACCCAAAAAGGCCAGAAGAGGGCAAGCACTACCTTTAAGCTGAAAGACGATCCAATTTGTATCTATATGAAAGTAATTGAGTGCTGCCTTCTTCTGCTTCAATTAACTCTTCAGATCTATCTGCCCACTGAGCAAATGATGTTGGAAACATCGAAAAGAAATACTTTCAAAGTATTTCGTCATTGCTCTAGAAGACCACTGGACTATTTGTCTGGTTGTGTTACTACACATTTTAGGAAAATGCTGGGAACACATAATCATCACATTATGACACCAAGTCAATTAAACTTCAGGGATATCAATTTGTCCAGTTAGGAATCATAAACTGTGAATCAATGTCACCTGTTTGGTGCAAATGAAAGGGACAACTGGTGCACTGGAGAGGCAAAAGCAAGACAACCCCCAAAAAGGGAATGGTTTTACAGGTGGTGGCCACTGACAACCCTTGCTCTCTTCTTATCCTTCCTAGCTGATTTCTCTCTAGTTTTGCTAGTGCCGTTGTCCCTACTAGTAGCATGAGGCAGTACCTGCAGCCCATTCAGATTGCACAGGTAATCCAGCTCCTCCAGCATGGCACATCCATACGTGCCATTGCAAGAAGATTTGCTGTCTCCCTGTGCAGTCTTAAGTGCATGGAGGAGATGCCAGTTGACGGGCTGTTTAGACGAGAGCTGGACAGGGTCGTCGAAGGGCATCAACCCAGCAGCAGGACCGGTATCTGCTCCTTTGTGCGAGGAGAAAATGGAGGAGCACTGCCGGAGCCTACAAAATGACCTCCAGTGGGAGTGCATACAGTTGTTGTCAGGAGTGCATGCAGGTGGGACACACACTACTGAGTCACATTACGAGTTGCCGTGATGAAATTAGGAACAGCCTGTTGGAACAGCCTGTGATTTCAATTGTTTACTCAGATTCTTACTGTGAGTTTAAATACAGCCCTTAATCGGGGTTGGTGATTTTGGTTTCCACTGATCATTGTTACATAATTTTGGTTCTCAACGAATTACACAGTGCGCAGTAAAGATTTAAGTTTTAGTATATTTTGTTTATCGAGACCTGTATTTGGTCTGCCTTTTCGATCCAACAGTCACTCCATCCACATGTGTCTTTTCCCTGCCTGGACTGTCTTGTTCCATGGGTTTTTAATACTCTGGGATACTCTGGGAACGATATCCAGGTTATGGAACAGAATTTATGAAGTTATTAACTTTTATCACATTTCTAACACTGCCGCCCCTGTCTTCACCAATACACAAAGGCCTTGAGCCTTTGAGCCCTTGGATATAGCCTGTGCACACAAAACACATGCTCACATATTATGCAAACATCGACAGTCCTTTGCCAATGACCTCATCTGTCTGAGGTCGAAAAAACAGGGGTTCTGAGCTTTTAATGGCTACTTGTCATCTCTCAAAGCCACATGGGACATAACAAAGCAACATATTACACAGCAACACTTCACACAGCATGCAGAGCTACGATTGATTTTTCACTGTGTGTGTGTGTGTGTGTGTGTGTGAGAATATGTTGTGCATTTGTGTATAAATATGTGCCATCTTTGTTTGTGTGCATTTGTGTCCAAGAGTTTTTACGGTAGCAAAGCAGGTTAGGTACCATTAAAGGTTCTTCCATGGCAACAAGGGAGAACAACCTAAATTGAGATTCTCCAAATCAATGTGACAGTAGACATTTTGCACCAAACTAAAGGGGCTTGTATTTTGTAGCGTACAAATAGCATTGTTGATTTGCAGCACCAGGACCAGCAACTGAATGGGTATTTAGGCTTCATAATACAACCCAAATCTAACACAGAAGAAAAAAAAAAACTGGCAGCGTTGGGTCATTCGGTGTTGTTTGGTCAGTCAGTTTAAAAATTCTAGTCATAAGTTTTCCACTGTTCAAGCTAAAAACCTAATAAAAATGTTGAGACTGGTCTGAAGAAAGTCGCTTTTGTTGTCAGCCAGGCTCTGTACATCCATCCCTGCGTCAATGTTACCAACACGAATGCACACAAACAGAAACAAGGCATGTGTCTGTCAACAATAACACACACACTCACACACCCCTCAAGTGATAGAAGTCGGATGGAAACGCTTTCATCGGCACATGACAACTCCTCTCTTCCTTGTCATCCTATTTATTGCCCTCTTACGAGCAAAACCGTTTCCTTGGCAACCTGCCTTCTCTTTGGTTTGGGGGAGCTGTGTTTTGTCAAGATGTCTGGTTGTTAATTGTAGGACTTAGGGGTATAGTAACACTTGACTGATTGGCTGGGCAAATCCAACTCCTACTGTGCTGAGAGCGATTTCTATCTAATAATGCTCCTCAATTGGGACATTAGACTCTGACAACACTGTAGTGGTGATAATGTTTATCCGACTGGGGAGTTTACCTATTGGGATATCTCAAACTTCAATATTGAGCAATTTGCCAAAGAACAGGTAATTTGGCTTGCTGAGAGCAAAGCACTACTTCGGAAATTGTGTGTATTGCACTCATAGCTGCAGGAAAGAAATACCGCAAGGCAACATTTCGTTGAGCCCTTTTCAGTCAGGTGGGGTTCGATGCTGGACCTTAACATTACTTAAAAAAACAAATTCTATGTCCATGACGTGGGGAAAAGATAAACCATCCTCATCTTTGTCACGTGCAGATGCCCTATAAAATATATGTCATTTGGTTGATTGACAGCATCGGCCAGATATCAGAGGATTGCCCTTGGCCAATCGAATTGACATATATCAAATAAAACCCAAAGAGTCAGACAAGCAACCGAAATACTAGCCTACTTTTCCTGAGATGCTAAGAGTAGTCAATGTTTGGTTGCATGGCTTGGCAGAACCTGTCATTCCATCGCAATGGAAATTGTGGCAAAAGGAAATTAAAGCAGGCTGATCTGCAATTTTGTGTGACAGTCCTTTGAGAAGAAAATCACGAAAATGTGTGAAATTGGAGCTCCTGTTGTTTATGAGCCAAACAAATCAAATTTTGAGTTGGGTCGTCAAATTATATTCACAACCACCTACTGTCAGAGGAGCCAAACAGAACGTGACCATTTCCAAAGGTCAACGACAGAACGTTCATACGTGACTCAGATTTTGTGACCTCTACTCTAGTAGTCTGTGTATTTAGCAAGCATATTGTTATTTACCTGGTTAAACCTTACAGAACACTATAAATAAGCAAACTAGGAAAACTTCAAGCGTGTAGACTGGCACTGTTACTTGAAATACTATAAATGACAAACATTTTTTTAATAATTTCTTTAATGTTTCACAGCTCAACCATTTGCCTCCTGGTCAACGCACCCCCCAAGTTTTCAATGGGGTTTTGGTCAGGGGACTGGGATGGCCAAAGGAAACACTTGGTTCTATAGTCAGTGAACCATCTTTGATTTGATTTGGAGTTAAGCTTTGTGTTGTTGTTGTTCTGCTGGAGGATTGAATGTGCCTTGCATTTACACCAGGTTCCCAGAGACTTTGGAAGTGCTAGATAACAGAGTTTGGTAACTTTGTGTTTTTGAGTGAGAAAGGGTCATGAGGTCAGCCGTTTATTTATGTACAAGTACAAGTCTGTGTCCTCATAAAAAGGAAGTCTGGGAGCAAAATTGTTGTTTAGAGACTGACTAGTTGAAACTGGTTTTTGACTGTATGACCTCATGTAATTGAACAAAATGCAGAAGTTTGGGCCATGACCACATGCACGTGACAAAATAAATATCGATCTACTGACTACTGATCTATCTGTTCCTTAGGTCCAATATCAGTCCCACAACACCACTGATCCACCATCATACTTCACAATATACTACATTTTAATCTTATGAGCCCAAATAATCTGGCTCCAAAGTTGCATTGACATTCATCAAAGTTCAATGTATTTGCGTTTGTGGTTTGATGACAATTGAGGCTTTCTTCTGGCAACCTTTCCAAATAACGGACACGGATGTGGCATCTAAATGTAGTTTTGGAGACCGTAAGATGTAACCAAATTCTGCCACTTTTAAAATTTGATCCGAGATTTCTTGTAGCTACTTGTACCATATGTCTCACTGTACTTGGGGCAAAACCCGCTTGCATCCTCTTCAAGGCAGGTTCATCTCAGCTCCAGTAGTTTTGTATAAAACCATAGTTGAGATTGATATTTTCAATTGTGTCGCTAAAACCCAGTGAAACACGACATAATGAATGACGGGGAGTTCCCAAAAACTCATAAATAACTTTCAAAATGTAAAATTGTAATACAAATGTCATGACATTTTTCAGGGGTGCCAATTATTGTTGCACATTGTTGATGCTATGAGATCCAAACTTGAAAGGCAATCATTTGGATCACTGCTCAAGATTCATTTTACCTAAAAACAATTGTCCACCCTTAACATTTACAGACCTAACTTGAATGATTTTACCACATTTTGAACAAAACAAATCCCAGCAAACACAGTATTGTATCGGTTTGACGCCTGGGCTCTAATTCATTTCAGGGTTTTGCCATCTCAATCCCTGTCCCCTTTGAGGAAAACTTTTACTGAATTGTCAAATGTCTCTTGTTTCACTCAAATGCATTTGTTACAACAGCCCCTTCCTGTGAACACCCCAGAGGGGACTTGACTATGCAACTTCCAACTAGACAGTGGTAGCCAAAAGCCCCCTTGTGTCCAGACGGTGAACAGAGAATCGTTTTAATAAAACAACCAGTCACTGGAAACTTAAGAGTTGAACGGTTTCCAGTGGCTTTAATGGACTTTTAAGCACCAGGTTCCTTGACAAGAGCTTGAGGGTTTCTTCCCCTATTTAGCACGCAGTTTTCATTTGCCCCGGGGAAAGCTCACTATAAAAGGGGCTCAGACATCATAGGCCATCACAGCCCTTTTCACACCCAGCCTGCTGAGGTCCCTAAACAGCCGCTAAGTGTAATAAGATGCTGGAAATTGTCCACAAAGCAGGAGTAGTATTTCTACCCACGGTTGTTATTCTGTCTAACAATCTCGATATAGGTCTCTATATGCTATATATCTCTATAAGTCTCTATATGCTTCACAGGTATAAGCATCCACTAGGACTGCATACCGACCAGCCCTGCGGAATAGCTAGAAAGTGTTCAATTTGTAAACCACATCAATAACGTCTTTGAAACGTAAAGCAACAGCGGTTAATATACGTTCGGAAGGCCTTCGTTTTGACCCTTCATATTCAGGACATTTCTTGAGAAGCCCCGATGCCAACCAGCGAGGAGAGTGGACACCGCCAAGGCTTGAAGTTAACCGTTTCAGATGGAGCGAGATCGATGAATGACCAGCCTATCCTCCGGGCTTCCTGGTAGCCATACACAGCAGCGCTAACAGACATTATGCCGTTGTTGTATTACATTAGCGCTGCCTCCGAAAGACAAGCTCTGGGAAAAATAAGGGAAGAACAGTATCACTCTGTCTGGCATTGATTTCCAATACAGCACTCCCATACACGTCCAGGTAAGGAAGACCGGCGACTGGGACAGATTATATGAAACTCTGACACCACATTGTTCAGGAGCCATGTACACCCCGTTCTGGCAGACGTGTGGCATGAACACGAGGAACATGAGAGGTCCATTTAGCACTTCTGTTGTGTGTGACGGAGCACAAGTCTGTGCATAAACAGCTCAAGGTCCCCCATTTGTTTTGTTTTTTGGGCAGATGACCCGCGCACTAAAGTTATTTCACACTTTAAGAAGGAATGGTAAGACTTAATGTCTTGGTTTGGTTCCCAGGAAGCATATCTGGAAACTCTGGCTAATCTCAAGAGGGCAAATCCTCTTCAGATTTAATTTAAGATGGTTTTAGAAAGTATCCGCTAGACTTCAACACTGTCCATCCATCCAATATCTTAAATAATTTTCAGGAGCTGACAGAAAACGAAAACTGCCTGTTTAAATAGATAGAGGGGGGGGGGGCTCCATTTCCGGACCCCAGCTCTGATTCCTCGGTGTACATACGGCTGAAAGACATGGAGGGGGAGAGGCTGAGAATGAGAAGAGTAAGAGGAGATTGAAAGATTCCATAGGAACCAGCAGGTATAATGGAGAGAGGAAGGGGAACATAGAGAGAAAGGGGAATAGAGAGAGGAAGGGGAATATAGAGAGGAAGGAGAATATAGAGAGAAAGGGGAATAGAGAGAGAAAGGGGAATAGAGAGAGGAAGGAGAATATAGAGAGGTAGGGGAATATAGAGAGGTAGGGGAATATAGAGAGGTAGGAGAATAGAGAGATGAAGGGGAATATTGAGAGAAAGGGGAATATAGAGGCAGGGGAATATAAAGAGGAGGGGGAATAGAGAGGTGGGGGAATATAGAGAGAAAGGGGAATAGAGATAGGTAGGGAAAGAGAGAGATAGGGGAATATAGAGAGGTAGGGGAATATAGAGAGGTAAAGGAATATAGAGGTAGGTAAATATGGAGACGTAGTGGAATATAAAGAGAGGTAGTTCCTTGTTCCAATCCAGTCCTTTCTAAACACAGCTAGCTGACAGGCATTTTTCAGTTCACTTGGCTTTTATTCACATTTCAGATCTGCTAATAACAGCACTGTCCATACATTCCACTTTGTATGCAACAAATAGCCCTGGTCTCCCATTCCAGCAGGCAAATATAGATTAAAACCATCAGTGATCCTATAATAATAATAATAATAAAAGCAGCATCCGGTTAAAAAAGCCTTAGGATAACAGCACTAATGATGTCCTATTTCGTCGTTGTGTATTCACCTGAACGTAACCATCATGATCAATTAAAAAAAGGATCTACCCCACGATAAATAAACACAGTCATCATAACATCTCCATAATATCGTCATCATTAGAATCAGAATCCACACACACACAATAAAATATAGGGTACAAACTTAGAAGTAAAAAAGTGACTCAAGCATTTTAGAGAAAAAATATGATTGCTGTGTGTGTGTGGTCATCCACACCAATCCTTGACCCCCCCCACAAACCATAGCAACCTGCCCTTGCATTACATCATGTAGACTCCGAAAAGCCAGCATGTGTCGACCCACTGAGGACAGAACCGGAACGGTCCTGGAATGGGTTCTTCAAGACAAGGGCTGCTGAAACCTTGAGGTGCCAGTGAGCTACAGTGTGCTCCATGCCCATTGGACAAAAAAATGACCAATGGGAACACAGTAGACCTGTCCTGTGTTAGTCTGCTGACTGGACCGGACGTGGGTTGGAGCCTCCAGCAGCAGGGACGCGGTGACATCAAAGGCCTCCCCAAGCGTGTGCTTTATCGGTGCCGCTCTCTCCAGTGCACTCCAGTCAGCAGATGGCGCCAGCCCCTCGACACCGCCGTTCCAGCGTTGCCATTTCATCAAACAGGGCCACCACTGCGGGAGAGCGCCAAACATCAATAACTTAAAAGAAAACATTCAAAAGCGCGCTAAAGCATCCGTCGTCGTCCAGCTGAAAAAGCGTCAGAACTTCGGTGTCCACCCTATCATTCGGCCAATCACTGCAGAGCTTTAGCCCAGAATGGAAACCCCACCCGCCCCCACCCCTGTCGCCGCCGCCGCCATCACTCTCTACGTCCTTTGGCTCGATGAGGTTGTCGTGGGTCCAGGAGGTCCCAGTGGACAGGGGCTCACTGCGGGTCGGGTCACTGGTACTGTAGGTAATTCTTCAGAGACTGGGGCAAGGGCAGGGTCTCGATCTCCTGCAGGCGCTCCCGACCCAACGCCACCCGGGCCGCGCGGCGACACAGGTCCATCAGTGGGAGGGGCTCCGCTGTAACCAGAGAGGGGAGGGGCAAGCATTTAGCGGGCGGGTTTCAAGGGTTGTACGGACGTCAGGCGGAATACAGGAACATTCTGCTGTGTGTGACAATAATGTTCGTGTGTGTGTGTGTGTTAGAAAGAAGTTAGGTGGGACAATCGTAACGTGGATTGAGCACCTTAGATTGTGCGGGAAACCTCTATTCCCCTGACAACAGATTATGGGTACATATCCACACACACATTGCTCTTAGCACTTAGGGCTGATACTATTAAAATTGATTGCTGCTCATAATTGATTCATGTGTTGATTATTACTGTGATTAATTTAGTATACATGTTATTGCCATTTTTCCACCACTGTCTAAAAGCTCCCTTTAAAAGAACTTGAGCTGACCAGTATTTAACCAAATAGAGAAAGTGCAGATCTTCCACACAGCGTTTTACTCAGTGACCGGTTTGAAAGGTATTCTGAATTGCCTTGTGCGAGCCATACAAGAGGCCCACCGTTCCGTATGGTCATGAATACGTATGGTCTGTTATGCGTTTGGGTTCATGGGTTAGGGGTTGACTGCACTGAATAGACAGCATTGTTGTAATTCACCGCCTCTCCAGATTACGTTCTTAAATATTTAACATTACCTTTAGTGGCTGCTCTCTATGACAAGGCCCTGTACATACACCCACACCATCTGACTTTACTTCTGCCCAGGCTTCTAACAGACACTACATTACCAAAGATACCCCAGGCCCATACACATACAGATCTACAGGGGTAAAGAAAATAACAGACGCGCCTAACAATGTATTCATATCAAAAGACCAACTACGGAGTAGGGCAACCCTACTTGCCTTCAGAATAGCTCCAGACCTTCTTGGAATGAACAAGTTGAAAATCTACTCTGCACTTCAATGGTCATCTGGTGATTGGCGGGTTTGCAGAGCATTTGAAATGATCCTGGTGTTCATAAAACCATTCTGGAATTAGTTTTACAGTGTGTATGGGGGCATTATCTTCCTGGAGTATTAGGGAACAGTGTTTGCATCACAGGGTGCACACGGTCCTGTAGAATTGCCATCTATTCCATTGAGCAAATATCCAGATAAGTGACAATACCTGGTGGTAAACCTGTACTATGTGTTATTTAGTTTCTTCAAAGTAACACAGTCTCTTTCCATGCTGTGTTTCTGTTATATCGCTCACCCCCTTGTACATATATACAACATTCCTACAATCTTACAAACACCTGCTGTCCTCTGAGAGACATCCCAATCTTACATTTCTTTTTCCTCAGGGAAACCGTAGCATTTGAGTGTAATGGACTTTCTCCCGGACAGGACATAGTGACCGGTAGCCTATTCTCTAATGGAAAATAATATCTATTAACTTTTTAGAGGTACAGAACCACTGATGGGAACAATTGAAAATGCCAATCTAGAATGCCATGTTGCCAGTGAATTGAGTCATTGTTATGTGGGGATGCCAAACTGGACTGAAATCATGGAGATTTAATGAGTTTATCATATAGTCAATACCCAACATCAGCCTTTTGGAGATCCCCCAGTTGGTTTGTGCAATTCCCAAACCAAAAATACAAAATCATCAAGACAACGGAACATTCCAAACTAATCCAGAATGAGGAGTTTTCCAAAAACACCATTCAGGGGTAGAATATAATAACATTCCCTAGACATTGAAAATCCCCTGGAGCACATTAAAGTCTTTTATTAAGAAATGGAGAGAATATTATACAACTGTGAATCTCTCCAGAACAGGCCGTCCTCAAAAAAGGAATATCCTGATGAGAAGGTCGCTAGTCAGGAAGGCCAACAAGAGGCCTATGACAATCCCAAAAGAGTTTCAGTTGACCACAGCGGAGCTGGGAGACCCTGTGCACACCGCAACAATAGCCCAGATGTCTCACAAAAGTGGCCTTCATGGGAGAGTGATAATAAGCCATTGTTGAGGAAAAACTTGATTAGGCCAAAATTGAGCTTTTGGTTCTCAGTGTTATGCTTGGTGCAAGCTTAACATGGCGGAAATCATCCTGACAACAACATCCTTATTGTGAAGCATGGTGGTAGCAGCATCATGTTATGGGGTTGTTTCCTCTGTGTAGTGAATATAGAGGGCAAATTGGTTGCGGCAAAAGTACGGTAAAATCCCGTAAGAAAGCTTGTTCAAGTCTGCAAGGGACTGAGGACAGAGAACATTATCTTCGGGCAGAATAATAAACCCCCAACATACAGCCAAAGCCACACTGCAGCAACACAGCAGAAATTGACAACACATGGAAAGAGGACAATTCCTGTTCACCAAAGATTAAATTATTGACTAGAAGGGTTGAATACCTATGCAATTAATTATTTGTAATTAAATTAAAACAATTAGTAGATTTTTTTGACATAAATTCAGATTAAACCTATTTTGAATTCATGTTGCAACCCAATGATATGTTGAAAAGTCCAAAGGCGGTGAACCAATTTATATTTATATATATATATATATATATATATATATATATATATATATATATATATATATATATATATATATATATATATATATATATATATATATATATATATATATATATATATATATATATATATATATATATATATATATATATATATATATATATATATATATATATATATATATATATATATATATA
>JACXGK010002596.1:27076-52998 GCA_016801125.1 Novumbra hubbsi | reverse complement strand
CCCCCCCCCCCCCCCCCCCCCCCCCAAAGTGTTAATAAATAGAAAATCCCTTTGTTCAACGTCGGGGACGGCAGTGTGAAGCAAGGCAATGTCTAGGAAGTCCCTGGTGGTCTAGGTGTAGATTGGGGAGATGGACTGGTGTCTCACCTGGCTGGGAGTGAAGCCGCCAGGTGGTCTGTGCTGTTGTGACCACCCCGGATGACAGTTCCCACCGGGTCTTTGAGCATCAGTCCAATCTGGACCACCGGGGGTTCTGCGGAGGCTTTGCATGCCCGGCCCAGAGCGGGTTCTCGTGGCCAGCTGCCGTGTGACAGGTCGGACAGCGTTTGGGCCGCGAGACCGTGTGCGGAAAGGCTTGTGTGATGGAGCGGTGGACTCGGTCGGGGCAGGAGGGAAGGAAATTCCCAGGGATGGTGTAGGAATGCGACTCCAGCCCGGAGGTCCCGGTCTAATATGAAGGGTTCACATTAGATTTGGTTTCTTGCGATCTACACAACCTACGCCACCTTGTTGGAGCGGAAGAATTCACAGGACATTTTCCCGAAATCGTCGCTGTGTGACGAAACCTTTTAGCTCAGCAAATTTGACACCTCTTCGAAAGCCGTTCTGCTGTGTGTGTGTGTGTAGACCATGTAAATGACTCATTGAAGTCTGCGCAGGGCAACTTGAAGCTCTCAACCCACTTCACCACTGTCTATGTTGCACGATCCTCTGTTTCTTATCCTCTCCACAATCAGCTCCTTTGTCCTGCCGACATTGAGGGAGAGATTGCTAACCCTAACCCTGGCACCACACTGCCGGGTCAGTGACCTCCTGACCTCTAGGCTGTCTGGTCATCGTCAGTGATCAGGCCTTCCACCATTGGGTCGTCAGCAAACATGATCGTGGTGTCAAGGTGGCGTATGACCTCACGATCACATGGAAAACAGCAAGGAACCAGTTGCAAAAGGAGACATTCGGTCCCCGGGTGCTGAACGTATTGTTGCGCTTGGAGGGTACTATGGCATGATGGAATTTAGAAATAGAAAACCTGAATTTACTTTTTCAGCCCAAATGAATTTGGAAATCCACACAGCAGAACCATATGATTACAAATTATTTAGTCAAAAATGACCATTATTGATTCATTGGGAGATTTAACCCATCAGAATTACAGTTAAAGCATCTCACCAGTATCTGAAAGTTGCAAGATCAAATCTCATCGCGGGCAACATTAAAATTATATTTCTGTCTCTAGACAAGGTGGTTAATCCTAATTGCCCCCAGCTCATTTATAAATGAACATCTACTCAGCAGGGCTAGTTCTAGACAGAAGTAGTCAAATGTTCTTGTTTGTTAATAAGGCTCAATTGGCATGTTCTGGTTGGCCATCGTCATGATGAAGAGTCAGGCACCATTTGGGGGGCTGTGCTAGGTGGTATGTTTGGCCAAAACAAAACACTGCCTGAACAGAAAACCTCCTACAAACCATGAAGTATGGAGGGGTTGGCATTATGGCTAGAGGCTGCTTGGCCAACTTGCAATCTTTAAGTGGACTATGTACCTCAGAAACCATAATATTGTACCAGGGAAACTACAATATTGTACCAGTGAATTCTTGAGGAGAATGTGAGCCATCTGTCAAAATGCAGAAACTGAACATGGTTCTCGCAACAGAGCAATGAAAACACACAAGAAAGTCTACAACAAAATGGATACGAAATAATAAATGGCGGGTTGACCCAGTCAAAGCCTTTTGATATGATGTGAGGGGACTTGAAGAAAGCTCTGCCTGCATGCAAGAAACTTCTTGCATGCAGAACATGACACAGTTGAAGCTGTATTGTAAAGGATCGTAGGCAAACATTCCTCCAAGTCCAAGTAAAAGACTGATGGACAAGAAACGGCTACACATGAAGTTATTTCAGCCAATAGGGGCTATGGCAAGTTCTACAGGCTTATATGGTACACAAAATGTTCTTGCTTAATGTGTAATAACTGTTAGCCATTAAGGAATCAGTTGTCTTTAGACTACATGCAATAAATAATGGTGTTGCCTCTATGGCCCCTCCATAGTTTTTTCAGCTTTTTTGTGTATTGGATGTTTGCTCAAAGGTGTTATTATGAAAATAGTGATCATATCAAAATATTATATATTTTTGTGAAGGGGGGCCAAAATCAAAATCTGCTTATGGAACCCCAAAGGGTAAAACTGTCTTTGCTTCTCGGTCAGATCATAACTGCTCAAATAAAAGTATATGATCATCAGAACTATGCAATCCAACCACCGGGACTACGAGGTTTAATTCTGCTCCAGACAAGAGGCCCCACCCGACAAAGTGACAAATAATAGAAATTGAAATGTAAAATATCTATTTCAAAAGTAGCTTTACACACTTAGCAGTCTTTGCAGTGACTACGAGCCTTCACTTTGCATTTGAACTAGTTGACGATCTCCAATTTACATGGCTTAGTATTCATTGCATTAGTATGCATCATTGGTGCTGGACATCCCATTTTTCCCCTCTTGTCTCGGGGCGAATTCTTTTGGTTCTGTCTCTTCTAATGGAGTCTCTTTGTTCTGTCTCAAACTGCTCATCTCCCATAGAAGTTACTGAAGCTGGGTGTCACTGTTGTTCTCTGCTTTGATGTAAGACAGAAAGACGGTAGTAAGTTTTTACCTGTCAGCTTTCAAGGCTCCCTAGAGGCCTGACTTTGAGCCTGTGTCTGTTAAATTGCAATTGATCACCGCAATGGAAGTCACACGTTTGACACCGTGTTACATGGAAAAGTTCATTTTCTGACAGACAACACTAACTTGGTAACAGAGGAAGGATCTCGGCACACTCAGAATCAATCCACCTTTCAGTTTTACTTGAGCATTTGGTCAACAGACCTTCATCAGAGCACCGCGTTCACCGCGGGTGTGGGGAGGTCCTTCTTTGGGTACCAGGTGCCCTCTTGCTCGACTCCCGCTCCTCTCCGACTGACAGGTCTGCGACCACCTGTCTTAGCTGAAAGTTCACACCATAACGAAGAATTTGTTGCGGGTTGTCCCCTGAAAAGCAGTGGCGATTTACCGTGACTGTGCAGAAACCTGTTATTTCAGATGTCTGCGGTGTCGATATTGTTCCGTCAGAAGGGGTGACATGCAGAAATAAACCAGATTTTGATTATCCATCAGTCTGCCTCTCTGAATAGGAACAGAAAAATGTGTCCTGAAATTACACTATGCCCATCTTCGACCAACTCAGATTTTTATTAAATATATAAAATATGTTTTTTGGCAGATTTGTATCCTAAATGTTTCCCAATGTATATTTTCAATGTATTTTATCATGTATGGCTGCAGATGCGTCACTGAGTCACGTGGGCTACTTTAGTCCTTTTAACTACACCAAGTGCAGGTTAAATCCAATGACTGTGAGTTACGGTTCACATACGTTGTCTCCGACTTGTGTTCTGAGTGTGCTTGAACCAAGTCTAATGTGCGGCAACCGACTGTACTCGAGTGGCAGTTTGTTTATTAGACTGCGGAAGGTGCACATTTCATCAGGAAACTGAATCCACTTCTCACTACATTTGCTTTCCACTCTCCTCTCCAAGCTGGTTCTGATTAACACTGAGGGCCTTACACACGCAGGGAATTTTAAACAGAAGCTGCTTCTGATCACCATGATAAGTATAGAGATAGAGAGAGGAAGGAAGAGGGGGAGAGAGACTAGGAGAGGAAACAGAGAGAGGAACCATTAAAAGGGAAGCCCCCCACGGACAGTCCTGTCAGCTCAGAGAGAGCAGATGAAAGTGGTGCAGCCAGATACCAGGACCCTTTGATCATTGTCTTTGTGTGATAAACATTACACTGTGCCAACCGATGCTCTGAAGGTGAAAGGCTTTGAGTGGGTTTCTATAGCCCAGGACATCAGGCAGGCATTCCTTCATGCCAGCTTGCTGTCTGCCGCTCAGCGTTGCGAACCCAGCTCTCTCTGAAGAGGAGAGAGAGAGACGCTCGAGAGAGGGGAAGAGACGAGAGATCTTGTTCGCCAGCAGATTGCTATGCCTGTGCTATTCCCCCGTAGAGTGCTTTTCCTTTTTTCACTGCAGCTTTCTGGAGGGTTGAGAGGCTCGTTAGACATGGCGTCTTCTTTCCACAGGCAACGGTTCCTGATGAGTGGTGAGAGTCCCCATTCAAACCAATAAACATCAACTTTCACAATACAAAGTGCAGGAGGGAGAGAAGAATCTGAACTCTGTGTTGTCATAATAATAATACAGTTGATGAATATTTCATGTCAGCCTCAGCTTGAAAATAGTGCACAGCAAGGTTGGGTAGGTCACGTTTCTAATGTTATCCATAACTGTTACAAGTTACCTGTTTACGTTGTACTGTCTTAACTTTTTGATTGCTCAAATGTATTTAAGTAATCCGATTACATTAGTTTACATTTTCTGTTAAACGACATTAGAAGAGAAAAATAAATGTAACCAATTAAACGACACCTATTGCTGGATCAATTCATGTATATATTTACATACCTGGCCATAAATGGATTTCGAATTTTGCCTTGTGGATTATGTACATCGTCTTTGGAATATATTCAGGTCCCTTTCGCTTTCTCCACACGTTCTTGTATTGTGGCTAGATGCAAGCCAGTCCTGATTAAAAAGCAAATGGCATGCCGTCAATGGGTCTCTAAGAGAATATCAAAAACTAAGTCTGGCAACAACCAAGTAACACTGCCCCCTTGGTACCCACCAACCCTAAGGTAAAGAGTGGTAGTGTGATTACAGCAGTGTTACTCCCCTTACCCCGGTCCACAGTGTATTTCTAAAAGGTGAGGTGTAAACCTAGAGGTACAGCCCTTACCGCCAACCCCCCAAAAAATATTCTGGTTCCCCTAACATGAGTAATATACAGTAGATTCATTTCATCAACAGTTTTTTTTTTATCTTTGTCTCTTTACTTTTCACCCGGTTTTTCTTCCCAATTGGTTGATATCCAATTTGTAATTATTGATCTGTTGTCAAGATATGTCTTTCAAATCACATCCAATGTTGTTTTGGTTCTTTGCTGATCGATCCGCCAGACAGTCTAGACGGAATCATTACATTTGAACACCGTGATTGAGCTCACAGTAACCTATGTCACTACGGTAAGGTGTCGCTAAAGTACGACAGGGAAAAGCAAACATATTCAGTTAATAACCACCCAACTGGGCTTGGGCCTATATTGATTTGAACATTTCTAATGTGATGTTTAATGTTTTATGGAACACTTTGTTACTTTTACACAAACTAAATATCTCAGGGCACTTGCAGTGGTCATTATGTGGAAGTGTAGTACAGCGCCGTACATAATGTAAAAACAGAGGGAGAGAAAAAGTGTTGGCCTTTATGTGCAGGAAGTGTTATTGGCTACGTTTAAAATGAATGATCTCAACATGTGCTTTATTACCTCGTCAAAAACTAAAGTACAGACGAATACAGTGACGTCCTTGGAAGGCATGTAAATGGAATTCCGTCATGACTGGGAGACAGAAATTGGGGAAAACATACAAGCATGTTCCTTTTAAATGAAATGTCAGATGTAAAGGCCGGGGAAGACCATGTGTGCTTTCTTGATATCTAAAGTACACTAGTAATCAAATTCAATGTACCGTTCAGTCTACTGCACTCAAGCCCATTTACAAACTGCTTCTCTGATTGGAGGGGGAAAGATCATGCTGCACCAGGGAGGATTTTAATACATCAGCCATGTCACTCACCATTGCGGTCTCCATGGTAATTCTTTAGCAGTGTGACGGGGGGAGCTTTTGACACCTGGAAATGACATGTGCTAACATTCTCGCATATCAAATGTGTCTCGCTGATGCATATTTTATGTAGATGGAAAAGGTATGAATATGTGGACCTCGGTTCAGAGCGCACGGCTGCATTGTTTCTGTGGTGGGCTGGGGGATCTGCATTTGAGCCAATCGCCTAGAGGCAGGAAAATAATCCCTGCAGCATCAGGAGATGTCAACTATTATGTGGATTATATAATTAAGGGTCCATTTTGTTGCACTTGATTAGGAAAAATCCAATCTGAGCGCAAGCTCCAAAAGCATCTTTACAACACGAATGGACTACATTTAAGTTTCTAATGGCTGCAAATGTTCTCCACCAACAGGGTTATGAAAATAAGAGCCAGCGGTAGCAGTGGGCCCCCGCTAGTGGAAGCAACTGTCGTGTGAGACAGGGGATACATTCCATGAGACTATATAAAGATTTAAGTGGTCTCCCATGTAACACTAATGAAGGCCAGGGTTGCATTCCACTACAGTTGTGTGTGGGACAAGGTGGGTGGTATAGATTTTTCACAGTAAGTATGTACTGTACGGGGTAATGTGTTTTCCCATTTGTCAATGTTTCTGTCGAAAATATTTCCGAAATAATTACACACTTTCTTAAAAGAAAAGTGTAGAAAAGTGGGGAGAATATGCTGTATTTACCTGTAGAAATAAAACCTATGTTTGACTTTGAAGCTCTTGGTCACAGTTAATATTTGCCATGCGATATCGGTGAAACCCTCTGGAAACAAAAACCCAATAGAGTCCCTCAGTTAAGACAGTAGCATTGCATTGAGTAAGACATCACTAAGGGTACCAGCGTGTGAGGGGAAAGGTTGGTCAGGGGCTGTGGAGTGTAACCAATGTTGTCATTGCATCAGGCCCCGTCTGGCTACGGAGGACATCCACGGCCTGACAAAAGGTAAGCTGCATCGCTACGTCTCCAGTCTGCATCAAAGAGGCATCAGTTGTGGATCAGCACCTTCAATCAAAGTGCGTGAAGGGAAGGCAGGGCTGTATAATGTGACAGGCCCTGTGTCTCTGTGACACCTGGTAGCGGAGCGCTCACAATAATCTAACTATTGGCCATGAGCCAAGTAGACCCAGGACCCAAAGATTCTGTATTTTCCCACCCAGATTGAGACAAATTTAGCCTTGATGAAGATTCTCCATTCATCCTGATTTTAGTCTTTGCAAAGACTACATGAGTTCATTTGGAAACTCCCAAACAAGAGCTAAGGTTTCCTCCCAGGTAGTAAATTGCATTTTAAGATTGATGTGTTTCTTAGGGCTTGGTAAGACGTGGTTATTTTGCATACACCCTTCTAATATTCTTGATAGTTGATAGTATAGTGCTAAATTAGTATGCTCCTATTTTATAAGTGGTTGGAGGTTTATGAAAACATAAACCAACATATGGTGGCAGTGTTAGTGACTCATTAATACACTCAGGTTTTAAATATATTGTTATAAACCACCAAATTGCACATTTCCAAAAGCAAACCTTGTATAAAACCAACATAAACATTTACAGAACCTCACTGAAACCTGTATCACTTTGGTTTTCAGAATGTAACAAAAAGCTTTTACAATGGTATTGCAATGTCCCCGCAAAATATCAAACCAAAAAACGGGTCCCAAACAACTTCATAAAGCTGATGTGTCACCAAACATTTGATATATTTGCTGATATTTTTCACCCTGCCCAAATCTATTGGAAAATGTTGACGATCAGATTAAATCACGAAAGAAGCCTCATAATGAACAAAGTTATTTTCTGATTTAAAGTGATTACCAGACATTATATATTTTATATCTTTGTCTAACGCAGTACAACAAATAAGGAAATCTGAATAGTGCTTATCCGGTAAACATGGTTGTATTCTGGCTTTGTAATTAAATACGTTATAATGGGTAATCTTATTTATTCAACGGTTCATAGCATTATAAGTCTATAATGGTAAAATTGTATGAGACTGTACCTTCCTTTAATGCTCCATTTATTTTGCTATTGTAAACATTGCCCTCTAGTGCATCACAATGTTATGCTGTTGTACACGTGTGTGTGTTTGTGTGTGATGCATCAATCTTCTCAACATGTTGTCAACAAGTAGAGACCATGGAATGGCAATTCTGCACAGCTCAGTCTTTTTAAAACGGTAACAAATATTATACATCAATAAAGAGTAAGCAGTTTGTGCTTCCCCTCATAACAGATTGACACATAGCATCACTGCATTTATCAAAGAGAGAATGCTCAAGCCACTCTCTTCAACTTCAGCTCTTCACATGCCAATGGCCGACACATTTTGTAAAAAGTACTTTTTGCGAAGGCTCAAATTACATGAAATACAGAACTTGCCCTTCATTACCGGTTAAAACTTTTGCAATAGGGTAAGAAAAAAACATAAAAAACCAAACCCATTTCCATCTGGAAAAGGGATATTCCCTCCGTTGCGTTTTCGTCGTTAACACTCGGGTCATCTGAGGATAGGGAGCACAGGGCAAAGAAAATAATGGAAACTAAAGCTCGTCACCACCACATTCTTTTCCCTTCAGCTATACGGAAAATATGGTAATAACCAGATTCACTTGCCAATTAGACGAAAGCTGTACAGCATCCCAAAAACCAACCTATTCCCACTGAAGCGCAATACATTATACCAAATATCACACACTTATAAGGGAATTGGGTGCCCTTTGGGATGTCCAAATGGTCCCGGCTCAGTCCAAATCTAAATATATCCCCCCTAACTTAGCTTGCCCAGACTAAAGAAGCTTTTAAAAAAAAATCTTATTCCGCAATGGCTAAATATTAGGGGAAAATATTAGTCAAGACTTGCCACTTGTGTGTAAATGAGATCAAGAAAGACCACAAATGCTGGATTCGGTTTGAGACATTTTTTCTCACAGAGACCACTGCATGTTTTTCCCAGCCTGAAGAAATCAAAGGCCCAGGTGTGCAGAATACAACTTCATAATATGATTTCCTTTCAGTGAGCCTTCAGTATAGGTAAAAAAAATTATAACATATCAAATCTCTTAACCCTCCACTTGTGGCATTTTGATGTGCTTTACTGACAGTGAAAAATGGTCTGTCTGAAACACAATATAGCACTTATGTTGAAAGATGGGCAGGGAAAATGGAAGGGTAGAGGGAATGTGATGCTGGGTATTTCCTGGAAGTTTAAAGTGCCTCACAAGCAAATACACTGATAAAAGCTTCAAAAAGAATACAGAAATGGTCCTATAAAGAGAATCATATCAATTAGTCAAGCTCCTCAGTATTTGGTGGGTTCTGTGAGTTAGTTAACAAAGTAACTAACGGTCTTTTGAGGAACTCCTTTGGCAATCATAGTGTAAATCGAGTAATTTGATATAAAGATTTCATTAAAAAAATGCATGAGTGCAAAACGTAGTAAACGTGGTAAATGTAAATACAAATGTGTTGATAATAAAAAACTAAAATGATTATCATGTTAGTGATTGTAACTACTGTATCTGTGACTACACAGGAGCAAACATAAAACAGCCAGACATAGTAGAGAGGCTAGTCTTATATGATACTTTAAACTTTCCCTCTCCTTCTTTCAACTTCCTTCATTGGTGTCCAGGAAAAAGTTTTTGCTATTTATTAAGTGATGTTTAATTAATTCAAGGTCCCTGACGGTATTTATTTGGAAATCAAAGAAAAGTCTAGAGTAAAAGCAAAAATGTCTTCAGAAACCGCTTGACACAAGAATTCTTGAATGAGTTGTACAACACTGTGGTTAGCAGGGTCAGACTCTACACATTCAACACGACTGAGTCATAGCACATTCATATTAAAGTGTATGTTGTGGTAAGAAAACCCAAAGTCAGCAGTTTCCCTCCAGCCCTTGGATCCAGTGAACCTCCATTTCAATCTAAGCCCCCTGATATCCTAGTGCCCACACAAAGCTTCCCTACACCACTTCCCCTTCCTCCTCCTGCCTTGTATCCATATTCTCTCCCCAGAGGGGAGCCAGATGTTCCCTGGCCAGCTGGCCTGGCAACAGGAACCCTATTAGCTTTAGCCTAGCAGGCACAGAACTTGGAGATCCAGGTGAATGTTTCTCCCCGGGGGTTGGTATGGGGTGACCAACCCAATCCACGTCCAGCAAGAATAGATCAAGCAATCCCTCTAAGGGTTAATGCGGGCAGGTGTACTCAGCTTTTGAGATACTGTGACATGTCGTCTGTAGTGTCTACTGTGCCAGGTCAGCTCATTCCTTCCCACCTGCTTTAGGGAGTCCCATGTAGCCTTGGACCTCTCTGAAATGCGTTCCGAACTGATTTAGTTTCACTTTCCTTTTAACATCAACAGTAAAGACACTGTTACACTAGTTATCTGTGTTACAATGATGAGTGGGTTTAATTGTAAATACACTTTTTTTATATACACTTTTTGTCCTATGCAAAATATAAATGCGTTCATACACTTTTGGTATGAGATGTAGCCAAAGTCTGGTTGCCTCTCCGGAAGCATTGGACCAACAAACGGATACAACCACGTATCGGTGTCCTTCACCAGTCATGTAATCACGTAATATTAATGCGAAGTCATGGGCTTTATTTCATTAGGGGTTGCTCTTCTGTTAGATTCTATTATCAGGATAATCAATTCTCTTTCAATATTTTCTCCATCTCACTGCCTGTCGTCTACAGTATAATAAAAGAGTCAGCCTTCTTTGATCTAAAACATATATTTGATCTTAATATATAATATGACCCTTACAACCCCCATTAAATGATCTTCAGCTCTCATAAGCTGATCTTCAGCTTTCATAAAGCCTTTTCAATGCTGTAACAGTATCAGTGTAAACACTGATACTGTTTATTTTATATATTGTTTAAAAGGGCACACTTGCATAATAGTATGACATCCAAATGCTCTTTTAATAGCTGTTCTTTGAAGGAAGGTGTTTTGTTGCAGCTGGATGGCCCAGACGTGCATAAGTCACATAAACCCAGAAACATTTACCTTGATGAAAGCCCCCAAAACAAAGTGCCTTTCATCTGGGCCCAAGTTACCCCATGTTACACATACATAACTTTATAACAAGCCATATCGTGTAATCCTAGGCCCAGCCAGGTCTTTGTCACATTCACCCATGCCCTAGTGAAATACCAGCCCCAAAATGTTAGCTGCAATATATTTAATAACCAAGCCCCAGCCTTCAGCATTTGACAGACACATATAAACTTTGCAGGTCCATCACATTATTTAAATGCCTTTAACACCCTACAGGAACCTCATGAAAGAACAACTTATAATAAGCAGAATGTTGGTAACCTATTTCACATTTTCTGCCGTGTACTATAAATCTTTGAAGTATGATCCTTTCGGCCATTAATAACTTACATGAATGCTTTTTTTAAAACCAGGTTCTGAGACATCTGCAATGCTTAAATTGAGTTCAAAGCCTGTAGCATACATTCCCTGTTATCTGCACTGTCTAAAGTATTCACTGTATTACACAACAAGTATCACGTAAGAAGTATCAATACACCGCCTCCTTACAGCTTTATCACAAGAGAAAACATAACTGATGTACTGTACCTACAGTCAGCAACCAGTAGCAACCACAAACTTAGAAGAAGGTCATCTTAAAGTGATTTCTTACAGGAAAATCCTGTATTGAATCAAAATATATGAATTTCTTGGTTTGTTGTGCCAACCATTAGGTCCCGGTGTTATGTCATATAGCTCTATAAAGACCCCCATGTATAGCAAAGTGGTAATGCCAACAATGTTTTGGTGGATGATTGGTAACTGGTTTGCGTCAGTACAGTCTACCCTCCAAAGCATCATATGAATTAGTGTTAGAATGCTCCAAATTCATTCCAGTTCTAGAAGACGATATGTCTGTACGCTAGCCCTGTATTGATATGTTGTACTTTCCTCTTTAAATAATACACGTTGCTAGAGGGTTTAAATAGAACATTGACCGCAAAGCACAACAAGACACACAGCTAAACAAACAACTCTGTATGGGATCTAAAATAAAAGTATTCTACACTAAATTAAAGTCTGGTGGATTTTTTTCCCAGTCCTCAAATGGTTTCCCTAATGTGTTTTCAAATATTTGATTTTGAACTACGGTCAAGTACCCTGCCAATGATTTTGTTTTTTGTGTCATCCTGCAGTGCAAAACCCGGGGTAAAGTTAAGGTCAGTCCAAATTTTGCGATACGCCGAAGAAGGAAATGTAGACCATGCGTACTAACACCTTTTCTGAAACCCCGTGCGCATAATATTACGCACTGTTTAACCATCTAATGAGTGATTGAAAGAGTGACGTGTTCTTTGCCTTTCAGTGCCACTTATCCCCTGACCCCACAGCTAGAGGTTAATGACATCATTAGAATTCTTTTGGGGCTTGCCCGGCCTGGCCCCCTCTGTTTCCCGGCAAGACTAGCTTGTGGTGTACGAGGCCGTGTCTAAAATCGCACCCTATTCCCTTATAGTGCATTACTTTGACCAGAGCCCTAGGCTAAGCAGAACAGGGTGCCATTTGGGAGGCATTGGGAGCCCCGGAGGTTAAGTAAGCTGGGGTCTTAGTGCAAGCCAGTATGCACTGGCTGATCCAGGAAGTGTCATGGGATACTAGCAGAATGAGGCCAGACGAGGAGGAGATGGGTGACAGGAGAGGAGGAAGAGGACGATGGGAAAAGGAGGGTTACACAAGGGGCCATGTGACATGTTGGGTAGGATGGGTGACGGGGCGGATGAGTCACTGGGAGGGTCCCCCCGTGGCTAAAAGCAGCTTGTTGACAGGAACATGTCACACCCTGTCCAGTCTAACGGCCAAGGCTATTATGGTGTAAATAAGCAGGTTTCAATAGCCAACTATGACACCCTAAAACAGCCAGGCATTTCCCTGACCGTAACTGGTTTTTTTTTCTTCTATTTTCGAATCATTCAAATGCTTGGAAGTGTTTCCTCTGGTGTTCCCGCATTGCCAGAAGCCTTGGAGTTTACTATTCTGGAACGGTTCCCTTGGTTCCATTGCCACGAGCACGCTCAGTGGAGCATGTTGTTATCTGAGAGAAAACAAATACTATTGGACCCATTTCTTCTTAATTGACGCTTGTTCTGGTAGCTGGAGGTGAGGAGAAAGAGCTACCCTTTATGGAAACACCAGGGCTAATTTGCTTCTATAATCCATGTGCTGTAATTGCCTTACTATCGCTGTATAGTCCAGGCAAGCGTGGCTGGTCATACTGCGTGAGCATGTGTGTGTGGTGTTTGTGTGTGTGGGGGGGCTTTTTTTTGCAATAAGGAAGGACAAAGGACAGTTATGTAACAATGTCTGCTGGTGTTTCCCCAAAGTGCTATCCTTAGGGATGGCAGTTCCTTAATTTAATTTCACTTTTCATATTTCCATATGATTAATTTCCATTTTCAATTAGATTTTAATGTGCTTGCATAATATGTGGTAGGGTTGGCTGCTATAACATATCGGAGAAATATATTGTTGACTGCCGGTGATTTAAATATTTTTCTGCCTTGTAGCCTAAACTCCAGTAAGAGAACAGGATAGATTTGGCACGTAATGAATAAACGCATTATGAATCCAGAAGCATTTAGGCAATGACCATTCAACGATTACACCCTTTCATTTACATTTCCCTCTCAGCCGTTGAGTATGGGGGAGGTTTTGGGAATATGTCAAACAGTTCTCGGTCAGTGTCATACTTTGGAAAGATCTGGACCAACTCTAGCCAACCCTGTCCCTCCAAGTATATCATCTAAATCTCTGATGACGGTGCAGTGCTGATCCATTGACACAGAGGTGTGAACAGGTGGGGGGAGGTGGGGGGGGGGGGTGTTTCAGTCACACTTCAGGCTCTGGATAGGACACCATATGCGGTAACAGTGAGCAAGCAAAGCTCACACAAGTGTGTCCGTTCGGGAAGGATCTGCCCCTCTGTGCCAAATCTAGCTGGGTCAACCGTATGAGCATGACTCAGTGACATTATTTTGCTGATCAAAGTCTAAGTTCCTGATGGTTGACGAACTGTGATCTAAGTTAGTCGCATTTTCATATAAACGTGTCTGTGGATTCAAGATGACGACGGAGCGAGGGGGAGAGTGAACAAGGGAGGGAAAGAGAGACAGACTGGATTGGAGGAACTGAATTCAGCCTGGCTGCAATATTCTATACCAATTGGCAGCCAAAGGAATGTCTCTTCAATTCATTAGCCGGTGGAGCACAAATACCTCCGTTTAGAGAGTGACGTTGTTTGCCTCTTTTACTCAGAAACACGCCACGTCATGTTCCCTGATTCAGGGCTTTGCAAAACTCTCGGAGGGGAGAAGTTACAGCATTACAATGTTTACAGTAAGACTTATTACGTTTTACTGGTGGATTGCTGCGCCTTCTAGTCCAGCGTCAAGCAACCAGCAGGGTGGAGCAGAAAATGGAAATGATATCGACGCGTGTGTGTTCTCCATGCTAAACCAATGTTGCTCACCCCGTCCACCTGTAAATTACCACAACTCCCCGCCTGCCTGTCAGTCTACTTCTGATTAAACCATTTCATTGGAGCAACGCGGTCCGAATTAAAAGCTCACAGTTATCTTGAAACAGAAGGCAGGGGTGTAAATGTGGGAGCTGAAATGTCTTGGTTAATTGATTCAAGCCCATGAAGAGAGAAATAAACATGTTACAGGGAACAATGCTCTAAAAGACAGCAGCATATGTCAGTGTTTAGATTTATGCACAACTTCAAATCCTTGGCTCTCTGCCTTTAGCTTGTCAGTTCCTTGCTTATGGCTAATGATATAGTGTCAGTGGGTGTAGTGCCATTTAAAAAAGAATGGGGCAATTTGCATGGAACTGATGCAGTGCAGTGCAAGGTAATGTGGTTCAATACAAGTGCTATAGAAAGGCCCCGTCTCAACTGTATGCGGTCTCATGGGTTACAGAAATTCAAGGCGAGCGTACAGACAAATCGTTTACGGTAACCTGAATGAATATGGAGCCTTCTAACATTAATTCAAACAGTGCTTTGGAGAGTAGACTGTACTGACCAGTTACCAATTATCTGCTGGCAATACACATGAACATTACTTTACAGAGTATTGGTCTTTATGAGATGCTATCCCCAAACTTTACCAGTTCAGATATTATTTCCAATTTTATTTTCTTGTCCTAGCTTTTTCAAGCTAAGTATGACTAGGGACACATTCTTGTTTTCAGAAAACAACCTGTAACTAATACGGATAAGCTACCTTGCTCAGGGACAGAACAACAAATTAATTATTTTTCCAGGTATGAGAATTGGTCTAGCAACCCTTCGGTTCCTAGTCACATAGTCGCTAGGCTACCCTGTTTCCCCAAAACCTAATTTAGTCGGATGCTATCTCTGGACTGACATTCACATGATCAGTTCTGACAGTGTTCTGAATGGGAAAGGTCTGATCAGAATCTACTGACCTCTAAGGAATTTACTGTCCTACTATGATTAAAGGGGATTTTTTTTGTGAGGTCAAACTGTGGCACCGTCAAAAGTTTAAACCAGGAAAATTTACACAACGGACATCTTCACTTTGCATCCTTCACTTTGACCGGGTTTACAGTGTCCAGGAAGCCACGCATCAAAATTAGATTTGTATATTGTGTGAAACAGTGGGTTGTTCCATAATAATATATAGGCATTGGCAGCTGCCAATAAAATGTATGATGTCTGCATCATCTGGGGAAGTGGAACGAACAGGGCTGTCAGCCAGCCCAGTGGGGTAGGATGCTCAAGGCCAAGGAAGGAGGAAAGTCAGCACACACACCCACTCAGACACACAAACAAATGTGCATGAGAACACAAACACACATGAATACACACATGCACGCCAACATAAGAGCCTCACACAGAACGGCATGAGCACACACACACACACAGCCTCGCTGCATGGAACATTTCAAAGACATGAGTCTTCAAATTGAACCGAACAGGAAGAAAACATGAATATACAATCAGGCGATATACTCTCAAAATGAGTCTTAAAAGCTACAGTGAGCTAAACACAGCAAAGATGTAACCAGTTCTGGTCGTGAAAGATAAGGTCATTTTTCCCGTAATTTTTCCCAGTCAAAACGGAGATGTCCTACAAGCTCTGACCTTCTCTCTTTAACCCCAGGCATTGGATCAGTGAAATAGTTTTACATACTATCTCCCCACCTGGCAGTCCGCCGTAACCTAGGGGGGGCCAGTCACCGGGGATACAGGCTTAACTGGATCTCACACTGCTGGCCTGAAAAATTGCTTTCCGGGTAACTTCCTATCCCAGGTGAATTGTGTGGCTTTAACGGGGTGCTTTGAATTCAGGTGTGGCTCTGTGTGCTGAGAACAATCAGGGTTCATGGCTGGCTGATTATGTACGCTGGTTATGTGTGGACATTGGCTGTAGGTGGTAAAGGATATTCACATTCATGTATGCATCTCGGCACAGCTCGGTTCATCACATGAGCAGCACACCTCCACGTATGGAATGAAATAGAAATCCCCATGCAGAACACCTAGTCACACACAGTATACTGGCTTTATGAGTGCATAGGATCTTACAGCCTTGCGTTGAGAATCTTGTCCCAGCTGAATTCGTACTTGTTTAGTCAGAATTGCGGCAAAATGCTACAACAGAACTATGTGCACCACGTGTTTGACATTAATTCAGATAATAATATTAATATGAATTCCACATTTCAGATAATAATTCAACGTGAACATTTCTTTTTTTTTTTCAATGCTGTATTAGCTGTCACACGAGTGCAAAGTTGCAACCATTAGTTGAGTTCTCCCACCATTAGGCAAATGGCACGCTTTTCCCTCATTTATTCCCACTTATTTTAACAATGGACTAAACAATAGGTCAAAGGTAGTGCACTAAGTAGTGGATATGGTGCAATTAGGGATGCTACCACACTCTGACTTAACCTCCTCATACACACACACTAAGCTGAACGTTGTCGACTGGAGCAATTTAATCTGCACTCTAGAGGTCAGAAGCTAACGAGATTCCTCTGTTTATTTAAACAGTCATTCAGGTAATAACCTGAGCTCCATGCAAGCCAGACATAAATCATCCTAATTTAATAAATGTAAGAATAAGGATGAGACATCCTTAGAGGACATTTACTCATAGTCCACAGTCATTGCTAGTTTAATAGAGTGTAAAACAGGAAAATGCCAGATATAATTTAGATGGAAATGAATCATAGATAATTGGGTAAAATCTTATCTTATACTTATCTGGAGATGAGAAGCCAAAAACGCTATTCTGTTATTTTCTTGGTCATTTTGTAGTTGGTAGTCAACCTAATGGTTAAATAATATGATAGTATTAAAAAGGCTTAGATAGAGAATATATCGAAAAGTAATGTAAGGGTTAAGTTGTTGTGGCTGCCTAACAACTGAGTAAACACATTAAACCAAGCCAAATGTACATTCTGGAAAATAAAAAAAATAATATGCACTGCTTACTTTTAGAATTCTTAGAATTTTTGGTTTGTGCTTTTTAGGCTTAATAGTAAGACTGAAAATAGTTTTTCTAAACCCCCAGGGTGCATCCAATAGTTTGCTTCAGTGGCCTAACCAAAACCATTTGTTCACAGATTTGGTATGGTTTTAATATCCTAACTCAACAAGGTTAATCTTCCAATAGCCTATTACTTTAAGTAAGTGTTTGAGGAAGTGTCAACGTAGAGGGCTACTGGTTATTTGAAGAATGATAAAAAGATACATTGAGGGTGCAAACAAATACTAAGAGAAGACACTTATACATGTTGACTTGAACTATTTAAAAATGTTTTGTTAAAAAATATTCTGTACTGAGCAGCTTGCAACATTTCTGTATAAAAGGTGCAGGGAAATAGTAATATATATATGGCTTCCATTCAAACCGCATAATTTCAAGTCAGTCTGTTGTTACTTATGGTACTGTAGTGCCCCCTAGAGGTGAACACCTTTGTTACAAGTACGAACTAAGAACTACTATATTGACTAAAGTCAGTCCTAATGAAAGCCAGTGTTATTGTGGCTTTTTCTTGCTACCATGGACGATATCTATGGTTACTCTCCATCATAATCATTGGCCGACCCAAATATATTGCAATTGGATCAGGCACAGGAGGATCTTCAACGACAAATTTGCAATGCCAAAATGCCAAACAGTAGAAAACAACAGGATTTCTTCATGCCGCATCAGAACCAATAATTCTTCATGACATTTTAGAGCGATGTAAACGTTGCCCGGCAATCAGATTTCTATAAATGTCATTCGTGAGGTAAATGGGAACGAGTGAATCATTTCTGTATTTCTTTCCTTGGTCAGACTCAATTCAAATCAAATCACATTTTAGCAGCATCTGTGCTTGTAAGATAACAAATGAAGCCCACAAAGTTAGAAAAAAAAAGAGCACAACAGCCCGTTTTCCTCTTAAGTCATCACCAGCGCGGCCCTGGTCATGCATCTAAACTTTTATAAATCATCAGTAATTAGAAATGCTAATGTTTACACAGGCTAGGAACTTACCCTAATTACCTCATCTAAACCAAGGCATCCCAAATGTTAAGATTGTTTAGCACCAGATCCTGTGTAGATGTAATTAGCAAATACAGATGGGACTTCTCAACTTAGTTTATCTACTTCGGTTGATGTAAATGCCATGGTCTTAAGTAGGAGTAATACATACCGTAGGGAGTGTCATTTGAGAACAATGCCCATGAACTAAAGGGGGTCCTCTAAAACCTCGCTGGTGATGGGGGTGCCCCTGATCACTTTAAAAACATAATTCAAGAGATCAAATATGTTTTAGTCAAAAGGAAGAGAAGGTTATGAATCTGCAGACCAAGATTGGACTCTGCTGCATGAAAACTGGGCTTTGTGCCATTTGTTCAGTGGTGTGTGTATGTCTGTGTGTATAACGTGATCGCAATAGTTCAAGTCAGCAATCAATATCTGTCATGGGAAAGATCAACATGGCCAGGGGATGTAAAAATAAACGGCTCACTTACTTTAGCTGTGATATCATGTTCAATCTGGCTTGTACACTTTGGGCTTTTGCATCAGTGCAGGTGCGTTTGAGCGTGTGTGTATGTGCGTGTGTGTGTGTGTTTGTGTGCGTGGGTTGGAGAAACTTGTTAGTTACTGGAGATCTGGGCACGATTCAGTGTTTAGTGAGCGATGAGGCTCTGAACGTTTTGCAGAGTGAGTGGATGAGGATGAAAGCCAAGGCAAAGAGTCCAATTCTGACTGGGAAAAGGTTTAACAAGCTCTGGGACCTCCTTTTCATCAGCCTTGCTCGGCAAAAACATTTCAGTTGGAGGCATGGGACCTCTGCCATTGCCCTTGAACTCTGTCCAGAACTGTATCCTTTTGTAAACATCACATGCTCAATTCAAAACCACCAGTCCCTCTTTTGGTGTTTTCGTCCTTCATTTTACTGTGTTGTTTTCCTGAAACCGTATCAATAAAACAGACTAGTCAACCCATAATATTTAATCTCCAGTTGATAAGCCACTCAGGCTGCCACTTAACATGCAAAATCATGTGTTACATATTGTCACATCATCTATTTTCCTATTTAGGAACAGCAGGGTCAGTCCGGACCAATAAGGGGCCCTAGATTGTAACTAGGGCTAAATCACAGTGTGTTCATGTTAAGATAATGAGGTAGAACAACTACACAACTAAGTGATATAAAGTACAAAATAAGTCACGTGCAAGCAGTAGCTCAGGACAGACAGCAGTAGCTCAGTAGACAAGCAGTAGCTCAGGACAGACAGCAATGATACTATTTAAAAAAACGTAGGTTTACAGACAATTGAGGGGGACCCTTCTTATACCAAGCAAATTAAGCAGATTTCATCACTAGGGTGTCAGGAGCTTTGACTGTGCTAAACGAGAGCTTCCCTCCTTTTAGGGTGGGACAGCCAAGACCTCTGAGGTGGCAGGCTGAAGATCTCGGGGATTAAGGAATCAAGCATTTCCTATGGGTAGGGAGCAAATGTTCTGCTTTGTAGGCAAGTACCATGTTCTGTTAGAGGTCGCAAGATTCACTGAGTAGCCAGTGGAGTGTGTGGAGGATTGGGGTGGTTTGGGAGAACTCTAAGTTTATTTCACCAGACGAGCTGCAACATTCTGGATACCGGATAGGGGTTTGATGGCAGAAGCAGGAAGCCCTTCCAATAGATTAGGAGACCCTCAGCGTTGTTGAGGTTGGTGGGTTGACACTCAGGCAATATTAAATAGATGAAGCTATGGATATATTTAATTGACCTTTAATAATGCAATCGCCCTCTGTTGTAACACAGGGAGCCCAAGATAAAAGCTAAAGTCAGGAATTTGATCAGCCAAACGCAAGTTTAAAGTCAGGCTGGCGAAGCAGGATTGCTTCATGAAATTCTCGGCAGGCCCATCTATCATCTACTCCTCCGTACGTGGTCTTCTGCATTGGCTAGCTACACTTGAGTCTGCAGGAAAGGTAACTGCCAAACACACCCCATCAGGGGCGGGACTCCAGACTAAAGATTTGGGCCCCACCACCTGGCAAGGTGTTTCCTTCTGTAACCGGCCCACAGAGCCTAATAAGACTACGCTAACCACGTAATGTTAGATACATCGCTACACTCTCCTGTCACTCACCATTATACCCAACTGACTGCATTGAAAGTAATGTCAATGGATATTTTTATAGTCATATTCTTTGTTTTCGTTTCTCCTGTGATGTCCTATTCATGATTGTGACCTTGCCTCAACGTAGTTGGATGCACCTCTCTCCAAGCCTTCCTGCTTCTCCTAACACTGCTTGCATGATCACAGGGCATTTGAGCTGGGCACATGGTAGGCCCACAACATAGAGTCGACCCTATCGGACATCCACCCTTTGTGTTCCTAAGACAGATTGTGCACACATTTCCTTGGCCCGAACTGAATTTAAAACAAGATTTTTTTGTCCCTTTATTTTGCCTGATGATTACACCAAATAGTGTTCAGAAAATATATAATGTTTACAATGCCATGTCTGATTGTCTCTATACTACAACCGAAATTATATAATTTGTTCATATTGTTTTAATTGTAGCATATCTTTGAATATAATACATAATTGTAAAAAAAAAAAAAAAAATAACTTAAAAGATCAAACAATATGATGCTCTTTCGAAAGATTTAATCCCGGGACCTAACAGCATTCAGGGTACGGTTGGCTAGCACGTGGAGGTCTGTGCGACTCCAAGAATATGCCTCACCTGACCATCAATGACCCACCTTAAAACCGGGTCTATCGTCACGCTGGAGTGATTGAATCTGATCATGCAATTACCTCATCTGATTCCCGTTGTGTTTGTGATGGTCGAAATCTTTTGTTCACCTTGTTCGTCAGAATTACATTAAATGCATTGCACCAGAATGTGTTTATTAGAGGTCTTTTTGCTGTGGCAAATTGCCCGGAAGAGACAGATGTCGCAAAGACGTACCATGTGTGACACTGACGCGAGGTATATGTCGATCGAAGGGGGAGTCAGGGGAACGTAATGGGCATCGTTATTTCTCGCTCATGCACGCAGCCTTAGATATAAACGATCCGAGACGTCAGTGGCAGGTAACTTATAGACTATCGCCATGACCAGATGGTAACTCTGTAACTCTTTTCGAATCAGGCGTCTCTGGATCCAGTTTAACAGCGTTTGGCAAGCCGTGCTGTCGTGGTCTATACCAAATGGTAAGTTAAGTAGTCAGTCGAACATTACATTCACAATGCGCAGTTACAAACATAGATTTTTTATGTAACAGGAAAATGGTTGTGGTTATGTTCTAGATTCTAGCTGATCGACAATGCTTAAGGTAAGAACGGTACACTGTCAGGAAAATAGAATGAGGGTATAGGAAATAACACATAACATAAAACAAATACATGTTTGCATTTCTTTGGAAACAAAATAGGCAATACTTAAAATACTTTTTTCTCCCCACATCTTTTGGAAAACTTGGTACATTTTGTAGAATCCAGTGCACAACACAGAAGGCACATTTATTGTAATCTTTAGGTCAAGCTACATAGGTCCTGAAACATCATGATATGCTAACACCAAGTCCCATCAGTCTTACCACAGAGCCCAAATATGTGTATGTTCTACAAGTGGATTTCCTCAACAGTCAAATTGTTGATTGGGAACATTTGAGTTAGCCGTGACTTAATCCTGCAGATTGTATGAACTAAACAGTTGCAAACTGAACAGGATGAGATACATTGAGCTAAATTAATATATGCTACCAGCCATTATGAGATTATTGGAAGATTCACAGTTCTGATCCTTGTGTTTTAATGTTCTGTAGGGAACGGGTTTAGGCTGTCACTGAGATAGCATATTTACTGTTACATTTAAATAGTGAGGATTAAGGGAAGGTAATATACTCTTGTATGTATTCATTTAATGTATTTATTTTTGGTATATTATAAATCTGGGAGTATTTATAGAATCTGAATATATAAATCTGGGAAGATCAATGTTTTTATCTTAACTCCCTCAAAGGAGGGAAATTGATGTTGAAGACTCCACCATATAAAAAAAGCTCTGTCTGTTGTTCATGTTATTTTTTTCCGTTAGTCAACCTGCGTGTTTTCTGTGTGTGTGTCTGTCATTTGGGAAAGGGACAAAGGAGAGTTTTGGACCAGGGACGACACTGTCACACACACACACACACTGCAGTTAAGAGCAGGGAGAACAATGTCACACACACATAGACACACACTGCAGTAAAGACCAGGGACAACACTGTCACACACACACACACACTGCAGTGAAGAGCAGGGACAACACTGTCACACACACACACACACTGCAGTGAAGAGCAGGGACAACACTGTCATACACACACACACACTGCAGTGAAGAGCAGGGACAACACTGTCACACACACACACACACTGCAGTGAAGAGCAGGGACAACACTGTCATACACACACACACACTGCAGTGAAGAGGAGGGACAACACTGTCATACACACAAACACGCACACATAGACACACACTGCAGTGAAGACCAGGGACAACACTGTCACACACACACACACACTGCAGTGAAGACCAGGGACAACACTGTCATACACACAAACACGCACACATAGACACACACTGCAGTGAAGACCAGGGACAACACTGTCATACACACAAACACGCACACATAGACACACACTGCAGTGAAGACGAGGGACAAAGCACCACAGTCATCCATGCTACAGCAGCAGTCTCAGGCCCAGGCAGGCAGGCAGGCAGGGAGAGATGAAGGGCTCCACTCATCTCTGTATCCCTATATCATGTCACTAAACGCAGGGTGCCGGCTAGCCAACCTTCCACTCTGCTGTTATAATGAGAGGGAGTGCATAGCGCCGGACCAGCTGATTTAATGCTCTTTGCTGTGTGGAGTCTGGATGGGGACTTGGGTGGTTGCCGTGGGAGAAGGAAGAGTTAGAAAACGTTTTGGCTTGAGCAATGTTTTCTGGATGAATTCTGTAGAGCCATTGTCGTTTGTATATTTTCTTTGTGTGTTGATTTGACATCTTACTTCATAACATCTCTCCAGCTGTATTAGTCCTTCAGGGATTGTATGTTAGTCACGTCACAAGGCACATTAAAAGCAGTGTGTGTATGTATTATTATTTAAATAATTACTGCAAACTGTTGATGTTGAGTTTGATCTGATTTGCAGTTCGGACAAAGATTTGAGTGGTATCTACTTGTCCTGTCATATGTTCCCTTGCTACCAAACCTATAGGATGGGTACACTGTCTGTTTGGAGATTGGGGCCATACTATAGTTGTTATGAGATTTCAGATGTTAGTTGACTGTTAGGCTGATTGCTGTACAATGTTACACTAAACCCCCTGTCCAGGCAAGATGTACTGCTCTAGATCATGTATATATGTGGAGAGCGTCTTCAATTTAGTGGAATCTCAAAAGTGCTTAGGGGCCGCTAATTGTCTAATGTAACGTTCTGCAAACATTCCGATTCTTCAAACTCAGTATTTTTTCTGGGCAGTTGTGGTCTTGCTACAAAGTAGCAGATGCACGTAAAAGTAACCCAACCAAATGTTTACCATGTAATGAACCAATTCAGACTCTAAGACTCTATCTCAGACTATTTAGACATTAGCGTAATTATCCGCGGTTGAATGCAAAGTTTTATATTCAGCAAGGTCATAACATGTTGGTGATCTCTGATGGGCTTTCCTACATGCTTTGCAGACTGTACACTTGTCCAGCCAGAACAACGTTGTGTGAGAAAGATGTATGTCCTAATGGCACATAGTTGGAGCTCCAAACAGAAAAGACTCAGCTGTGTTACTTTAAGGTCTGTTGAAACCATTGGATGTGTCTGAGATTTCGACCCCAAACTGGAGTCCACAGAGAAGTAGGTGTTTATTGGTCTAACAGCTAAGAAGCTGTACTTGCGTATGAGAGGTGACTGGCTTGATTCCCTGATTAGGCCATGGAGGATGTGTATTATTAATCTGACAACTGGACAACTTTTGGGTTCTCATTCTCAAGACGTTCCCCCGCTGTTGGGCCCTTGTGCAAGGCTCATAATGCCACCACATACCTTCCATCCAGGGGAGCCATGCGGCAACCTAGCCTTCTGCTTATCTTACCAATGTAGGATACACACTATGTACTGCAGGGGGTTTATAAACATAGAAGGGGCACATTTTCAGTGTTCGCTGTTACACATGGAGAGTAAAGTTGTACTGTGTTATTCCTGCCAGACAAAAAGAGAGCGAGAGAGAGATGATTCGATCATGGCAGTGAATGTCTTCCCCTCAGGGCTCTGGGCCAGAGTCTTCCTTACCCAGCCACATGAAGGCTTCTGTTTGAAGGCGTGATGGATGAACCTAGTAAATGTGCTTCACTTACGAAGCTTGGTCTCTAGAGGGACCAGTGGAGTTGCAAACGAAAAGCCCTGTTAAGAATGTTCATTTTCTCTTTTTGGTTACTCGCCGATCCGGTCAAGTATGGAGTACTTTCCAGAGGAGGAAGTCTGTATTCCAAGGCCTTATACCACAGCCCTGGTCCTGTCGTAGTCCTCTGTGCTACACCTTTCCTAACCTTCACACATTCACTGACAGTGACTTAGGAGTTTGTGTGTGACTGGGAGAATGGAAAAGAGAAAAGAGACTTTTTGAGCCCTCTTAGAAGAATAGAGCCAGACGATATGCTGTCTGAATTAAGTGGGTGTCCTGAAATAGCCCTTTCCCTCAGTCAGACCCCGAAAGCAAGGCAGTTAAACCCAGCTAGCCCTCAGGCCACTTTATGGACCAGGGGCCAGTGCAACAAGTCTTCGCATTTTGCTTATATCCCTTAAGGACATAGAATCACATGAAAAACAACCACAGCACATAAAAAACCCACCAGATCCAGGTATCATTCCCCAATGCCTTTTGGATCATCCCAAGAAGCATATTAATGTCTTTCTTAAACCTTTAATCAATTTTAATTGTTTTATCAATTGGGATCTATTTGTTTTATAGCCACAGTGTGGTTTCTCTAATAAAAATGTCGGGAACTTCTATTAACTAGTATGTATCTAGAAATGGCTAAATGCTTTTACATAGTCCATCTTTCCGAGCATCAAATGCATTTTGATCAGTTGGCTTGACAGTCGTTGCTGGTAGTCAGATGTTTTTCAATACACTCTAATCTGCTTAATATTACAATAAATCGCAGACTCAGCAGTAACCTTTACACACACGGTCATTTAGAAGTGCAGAGGGGTAGCGCATGTAGCTGCTTACATCGTAACTTCTGTAACGTTTCTTCTTGTTTTTCTGTATTTCATTCTTTGGCCACTAGGAGTCAGCAAGGTACCGTGTTTTATTATGCTGTGTGATGGATAATGTCCCGGCCTCACAAGAAGGTTCAGAAAGGTTCACCCCACTCCACCCCGTCGAATCTAAAGCGTATTGGGAACCAGTTGTATGTAATGACATTTGATTTCATGGGGAGACTGCATGGGCTAAAAGTGTGTCACATGTTACCAGGGCAATCTTCCTTGTGCATGGTGTCTTTCATAGAGGCGGTGGGGGGGGGGGGGGGGGGG